>RXPK01003821.1:0-41102 GCA_004143645.1 Protaetia brevitarsis
AATACCACGACAGCATGGCACCCGAAATTATCTTCACCTGAAAAGGTGAAACGTCTCCTTACCGAACAGAGACCAGGCACGTAGTGAGACACGCTAATGGAACTGGTTCACGACGGATCCAAATCAGCCAGGACACTGGAGGCCGGGTATTTTGTGAGGCCCCTGTCCAATCAAGGAATCCATAGCCTGCAGAAACATACAACGGGTCTTCGTAGGCCAAGGATTCGCCCTGCAGCTGTGCAGAAATGATTGCCAAAGGGTGCCACAGAGGAGAAAAATATAGATGACTGACACCAGGCTGTCATTAAGGCAGTCTCATACCCCGCTAACTAGGTCAAAACTATTAGGAACTCCAAAAAATCCCTCAATGCACTTGGCACGAGACTACACGTGTCTCTAATTGGTGTGCTGGGACATGGGATATAAACGGCAATGTAATAGCCGATGAACTCAGCCAAGGAGACTCTAAGAGACACTTCATGGGTCCAGAGCCGTACTGCTGGAATTACTAAGGATTCCGCAAGAAGGGAGACCTGACCTGGTTAATAAAGAAAAGCACAAAGAAATGTAGGTCGACTTGAGTCAACTCCATACCAGAAACGCTGTAGGGATGGGATGTTAGTGTTCGCGATAAAACTTACTCAGGCGCAGTAAGAAAGAAGTTAAAATCATTACTGGTTGGGTAACTGGGACCACTGTCCCCTGGAAAAAGCATCTATACAACACAGGCGGAGTTTACATGTAATCTGCACATGTGAGGAAATGAAGGTACTCAGGCAGGAATATTTCGGAGAGATCTATTGGAGCCCTAGAAGGTTCTCAAGTTTCCATTAGGTAAGATACTGGGCTTTATAGAGAATACCAACCTGCTCGAGTGGAAATAAGAGAATTAATAGGGATAGTACAATGAGCACCTAGCTTCAAAAGTGCTTCTGACATAAGTGCCCACCCTAACTTTAGTGAATGAATGATGAGCATAGAAAAAAAGTATATGGAAAAATATTAAAAATTACAAGATGATTATTATGACTTATATGAAAATGTATTTTATGGCGCAAAGTAAAAAGTTAAGAAAAGTTTTTATATTCAATACTACCGTATTTTTCCGTATTACATTCCTTCCATGTATGTATACCTACTTATCAATTATTTTGTAGGTGAAAGTAGCATGAAAATTACTGGTTCAATATTTGATGGAGACATTTCCTCCTTTACACTACATATTAGATAGTTGGTAAGCCTAATGACTACGGTAATTGCCTCTCAATATATCCAATAATTACCAGTAAATCCGTTATTTGTCCAATTTCCATGTTTACTTTCGTATTTATTTCGCATTAACTGTTATATGATCTACTATACAAATCTGGTCACACCTCAAGGTAAGAGCGTAGATAATACGTATGTACATTAGGACTAAGTATTTTCAATTCGAAGCGAAATAAGTCATGCACAATCTCTGATATTCAAAGTTTAAGCCAATATAATACCTTTTTTTTAACATTAGGATGAATTACATTGAGTTAAATCTGTTTTATCTAACCTAGAAATTACTTTTCCAATATTCTAGTTGGCGACGAGCACTAATTGAATATTTTACGCGCGGTTATTCTGCTCAACTACTTACAGGCGACACACAACGGTTACGAATAACTCGCTACGAGACACCGCCTCATTTCTAACGAGTCGTGCGACACATTTTTTCCATGCCAACATAACTCCATTTTTAACGCAATCTTTATCGCCGTTGTCATCGCCTCGGCTTTGGAACTGGGAAACATCTTTCCATATTCACCTATCCCCCGAATGGGAAGGAGAGAAAGGTGGCTGTAATTTCTGAGCCTAACGCGCAAAGACTTCTTGCTCACTTCTTTAAAAAAAAAAGAAAATAAACACGAGGCGGAAAGTGCTACGCTAATGGTTACAACTCCGGTTAGTAAAAAAAAAGTGTCATCGTCTGAAGACGAAGGGTGATACTCTGAGGGTGTATTTGTGTGTTTTATCTTCCGCGGATTTCAGTTTTGAGATGGGTTAATGGTAATGCAGTTGTTGGATGTGTCCATGCGCTGAGAAAAATTTTGGTGAAATTATATATAAATATTTCACTTTCATTTTTAATTAATAATTCTTTTCGCTTTTTCGAAAACATAGACAACTTCAGCGATATAAATGTAAATTTTCTTTTATAACTTATAAATTTAGTTAAGTAAACTCAATTTTAGAATGATAATTTAGGTAAGAAACTCAACAACAAAAAATATTGCCGCACTATAGCCAATTTATGAATCCTTCTTTGTAGTTGTTCTGATGAAAGCAATATATACATATATTGCCGAAACTTCAATGTTATTTTAATTGTTTTATTATTTCATCACCTACTCTATTTTGGTGCCGCAAATACCAAGAAACTAAATTCACCTTTAAATATATAAATATGTATAATACAACATTATCGCAAAATTGTTATAAGTAGAGACCGGATTATATGCAAAGAAAAACTGGAATATTTGCGCATATATATGCATCGATTTTTGAGAAAATATGCATAAACCTGGGGCATATATGTAAAAAAATTGCAACAATATGCAAAATTTTTACATAAAATAAATAAGAGCAGAAATTTAAACATTAACTTTCTTGCACAAAATTTTTTCACAACATATTTCTAAAATAATTTATAATTAAATGTTTTTCAAAATTGTGTAAAAGAAAGTTTTGTCTTCTATCAGAATACATATGTTTCGAAATAGAAAAGCTTCTTTCAACATCCACAGATGTAATTAGTGCATTTTTTAACTTTGCAATATATTCTAAACTAAAATTAAAGTCGAAATCGTTTACTGTTTCACCTTCCAAAATTTTCTTAACTTTCTTCAATTTCAAATACCCCCCATTTTTATTTATCACTTTTTTAAATTTATCGTATATAGAATTACCTATTGTACCCTTAACCTTCTTACATAGCATATCAAATTTGTCTACTATTTCGACTGATTCCGAGAGCGATATCCCTTGCGTTTCTAGTTTACGAATGAAACTTGAAACAAAGCTATAATTTGACTTAAAATACAAAACGTTTTGTAACAATTCTGTTGATGTTACTCTTTTTACAGTTTTCTAGAACAATGCAGTCAGCAGTGATTTCACGAATTACATTTTTTATTTTCTCAAAATTATCGGCGAAAAAAATTGCAGCCTCTAACCATGTACCCCATCTCGTAATAATCGGTTCAGGAGGCAACTTAACACCGGGATGTCGCTCCTTATAAAAATGGATTCGTAAAGGTGCTTTTAAAAATACTTTTTTGACATTGCTAATTAAATCATTAATCAAAAGGAATTGATTCCTAATGTCTTCGGCTACACGATTGAACCCATGAGCTAAACAAGTGGTATGAATAATTACTATAAAAAAAAATTAAATTTTGCGCGGCTTTTATCATGTATGGTGCAGCGTCGGACAACATTAGTAAAATTTTTTCACAAGGTATACTTCCAGGTAAAAAGAAATTTGATAAACCTTCTTGAACGAATTGGGCAATTGTCACATTATTTTGTTTTTTGAAGTTTTTTTACAATAAATTAAATATGATTTATTTACAATATCTTCATGAAGAATTCCTATTAACAAATGGGCAATATAACGGCCACACTTATCCGTACTTTCATCTACCATGATATAAATAAAATTATTCCCTACCAATTGTTGAATTTCTGCTATTGTTTGCGGTGACATAATTAAGATATGACATAATTTTTTCGTAAAGTACTTTCGTCAGGTATATTAATGTTTGCAATATTTTTGCAGAAATGATTTCAAATTAACATTGTTTAATCTTGATAATGGTATGTTGGACGAAATTAATGCGTTACATAGATCCGTATTATATTCTTCTTGTTCTGAGTTTCGTGAAGTTGATGCTACACATTGACGTATAGATTGTTGCACACATGCGGATCGCTTTAGTTTTCCACATTTTCCAATATGTTATGGAGTTTTAGCGTGTTGATCAATCAGGTATTTTCTCTCAGAAGACACTTACAACAACAATCGTTATTTTATATCAAAAGTTAAAGAATTTAAAAACAGTTGTAAAGCTTTTAGTAAAATTAAACTTACCAGTTTACTGCAGGCTCGACAAAATATTTTGTCGCCATCCTTTACCAGTTCAGGATATGGCTTAATCCATAAAAAAATTTTGTTCGCTATACTCATTGTATGTACGCACAGTATTTAAAAACGTAACACAATTACATGCTGTTTCGCTCAAAGATATTCAATGAATGAATAGTTTATTTGGGAATTGATAATAATAAAACGTATTTACCATATCCCTTCTAGTATTAGAGAAACCAATGTAAAAGCTTTATCGTTCTGAGAATTGTCGGTTGTCGATCTACATCAGGAATTACTAGGAATTTTTACTAATACAAAGGAAAAAGCTTAAATATGTAATATATGCCACTTTTGTAAAAATATGCATAGAAATGCCTAAATATGCATATATCCAATCACTAGTTAGCGCTAATCAATTAGTGTAATACGTCTACATATAGACTATAATTAAAGATATGCAAAAAATAAAATATATGCACTTTGCATATAATCCGGTCTCTAGTTATAAGGAATAGTAATCTTTCAAGTAAACCTTGTAAACCTAATTGTTTCTAAAGATATCTATATCTCTGAAAGGATCGGTTTTGGTGTAGGGTATGTAATTGATATCTATAATATTTTACATCAACGAATTCAAAAATACAATAACATATACGGCATTCAATTTAAAAAAACAAAATTGTACAACGTCCAGGCTAAACTGAACAGCCTGTATAAATGGAAATAATTTTACGGTCTGAAGTATTTAATCCTGAATCGCTTTAAAATCTAAAACATATTTTAGTTAGACGGATAGGTAGATAAATGCCACACCCTGTATGTTTAAGTTGTCTTCATTCGCGAATAAATTCTTTCTCCCTACTTCTCCAAGTCTTTATCTGGCCATTAGCATTGCTTATCAGTAAAGTGTTACTACCAGAGCCTCGAGGTTGGATATTCATGGCTTCAGAACAGCGACGTTACACATATGGTTATGCAAGCAAGCAACACGAATACGGTTTGGTTCATATATCAAACGTAATTGATTGCCATGCGGGTGATGTGAGAACCGTTCAAGCACGTCTGCAATTATATACATTACTATAAACAAAGCCACCGCGCAACTGATATAATAATATTGCATATTATCTATTTGTACGTAAGTGATTTCATAAATTAGAGCGTCACTGGGATGGAATAATATAAAAATTGGACAGACAATACTACTAGCGTCATCATGATTGTCTGTTTTCCAATGAGGTATTGAAAGTCCTGTATTATTTGTCGTCCTGAGGAGATGAAACCTTTTTTTCCATCAGCAGTCCTAAATAAGTTTAAACCATACATCCCCATCTCGAAGAAGTAAGAAGTATAGTGCAGATTGCCGACAAACTATCATTAACAAATTTCAAGTTAAGTGCCTTACGCATTCTTAATACATTACATACAGCCCGCACGAATAACAATTTTTACAGTACGGACTAAAACCTATACATTTTATCAAGCATACCGTTGCAAACGAACGAGAGTAGAGCGTATCAAATGGAAGTGAATAGGACAACCACAGCGAGGCTCACAGAGGGAATGCGAGGTTTGCACCTGGAGGGCGGGCAGAGCATCGCAATTACGATTCGACAACTGTGTACGCCTAATACATTGAGTTAGGCACTGTAAAAATTTCTATTCGCGGGCTGTATGTATGTATTGTAATACAAATAATACATTTAAAAGTTTTTTAATGAATATCTTAATTCGGGTCGTTATAAGGATTCGAATAACGATGACTGATAGAATTAATTAAGAACTTATTTTGTTTGAAATTCAAATTGAGCTTATTTAGCGCCTTTTATATTGTGACATTCGACACTGTAGCCACTGCGAGAAACTGAAGAACTCCCTGTTTATCTGCTTGGCAAAGGTAAGTATTTGTCGCCAATTCTCAATGACTGTATTGACGAAAATGCTGTGAGTTCTAAAAAGAATAGACAATTATCAAGGAAAACACCGTATTTTCAGTAAAATTTAACTCGTATATTATATATTAAATAATTGTGAATGCATTAAAATACAAAATTCATTGGAAAAACAAGATCTAACAGGTATTTAACTATTTTACATCTACAACAATATACTTAACTTAAACTTTGTTCGAACTGATTTAGCTTGTTTAACTTTTCTAAATAGATTCTAAACTTATTAAATTCAATATTCCAGGTGATTTTAAATTTGAACTTAACAGTTTACGTTCGTATCTTTGTAACTAATATACTTTAACGATAATTACGTCTGCTATAAACTACGAATTATTAAACCTAGAATTAAACTAATTTGTAATTTACATAGTTTTTTTTAACAGATTGAAATGAAGTTTTAACATTTGATTACTTTTATTTCATTTATGACCTGTTATTACTAATCCGAGCTCTTTTATACACGTGTGTATTAAATGAAGAATATAGGCCTTGTTTGATTCGGAGAATTCCTTTTCGAAGTAGAATCTTCGAAATATCTGGCTGTATGATCCTTGATGATGTAATGCTGCCTCCTAGTTCGCTCTTCCCTTCTCTCAGCTAGACAAAAGATCCTGTAGGATGGTTTTCTTCCTATCGGCGTGTCTTAAATCTCATTATTTGCTTCTGAAGCTATCGGTAAGTTTTTACTGCCTTTTAAATTTTCACTTTAACTGTTTAGTAATGTATTTCAACTGATTCATTATTCTCTTTAAGTTTTTGTTCACTTTTGGTAAGAGATCTTTTATTTTGTGTGCAATTTTATATTTTTCTTTAGACTAAATTCCCCATTCGCCCATTTTAATCTTATCCACGCGCCTGTTTATTTATTTTTTGAACAACCTTTCTTTTTTCCAGGTCATGGCTTCCCAAAATCTTCGTATTTCAACGAATATTACTGCATATGTCCGCCTTCAAAGCATTCTTAACTCCTCCGTTCGCATTGTAACTTCATGGTATTTCACTGGTGTCAATTATTTGACAATTTAATGTAAAATTTTTATTCCTCATTCAAAATTGAATGTCTCTTTTACATTTTGTGAATGATTTGTAATTGAAATTTAATTTTTAAGCATTCAAAGAATCCCTATTTCTTTTTAAGTGGTAGATTGCTGTTTCTGTCGACAGATATCGATAGTTTGACAGATGTAATATAAAATCGGAATTAAATTAATACATTTACTGCAATAATACTTGTCTAAAAATTAAATGATTTATATTTTTGACTCATTAGCTTTTATTCTTTTTGAAACTTAATTTTAATGTAATGTAATTTATGACAACTGTGATTCCCTTGATTTGAACAGTATTTACATGTATTGTGAAACAGCATGTTTTGAATTGAAAAATATTTATATGATTGTTTAATTACATTTAATTACTGAACCCATTTTTCTATAGCGTGTATTTCCATCTGGAAGATATTCAGGTATTTTCCCAAGCTTTCGAAGTACTTGATTCTAGGCCCATATATTCCTATTCCAGTTCCCTCTGCCGTTTTGAAGCCAACAGTGTACCATTTGATGGCATTTCTATTTAATCCCGAGATGGTGTTTTGATCCCACTCGCTTTGTCGCTCAGCTTCGTGGGGAATTCTGTCACAAAGCTGATTTTTTTTGACATGTCCCAGGTTTAATCACCATCAGGAGATTGAGTCTATGCCCTTCCTTGATCTTCTGGGTGTGATTCCTTTTTTTTTCCACGTCCTCCACCACAATGTGGAGAGGGGTAAGATCCAATGCTACCTCGTTAGCTGCTGTTGGACAGGTTCTCACAGCTACCTTACATAATAGAAATAACTAAGCATAATTTATAATCCCCAGTGAATCCGCCAATGCAGACTGTTTTGTTAAGGGACACAAAGATACAGTGAAGCTAATTGGAAGCTCGTAATAACTCACCACAGGAAAAGATTTTATGTATTTGCTTACAGTTGTATTTATAGTTGGTGAACTAGTACGTAATATTCTTGTATACGCACGAACACACATACGATACATACCATATTTGCTTTGCCGGCAAAACAAGTGGACGTCATAGGTTTACGCACCTATTATGTCAGGTTAAAATTGAATAGCCTAACAGAGCATAAAGTGACCGATTCATGAGGCTGCTCAATGCGTAAATACACTTTACATACACTCATATGTATGCCATCCGTTACCGTAAATTTAGCAATTAATAAAACGCTGTAACGTACTAGGATTCATTTTAATTTCGTACAAATGGGGATTTGAATCCTATAAACATATTTGTGAGGCGTGATGCACCTACACATATATTATATTCATTATAGACAGGCCTAAAATTAAAATTGGCAGATTTCAAACACATAACCAAACCAAATATGTATTTATATTATATTTATATTTATATTATATTTGGTTTTTTAAAAATTTAGGGATAACGCAAACAGTTTATCCAACATAACGTGTGACGCTCTTGATACTATTTTCTTCTTCAGAAATAATTATCGCAAAATCATCAGCATAGCATACAACGACAAAATTACACAAGCATTCAATTATATCGTTCAGAAACAACGAGAAAAAAAAGGGACCTACCACAGAGCCCTGCGGTACCCCCATATTAATTGGTAGCGAAGATGACGTCATTCTATATTTTGTGTCAGCGCTTCTAACGGTTACCTCCACGAGTTGTACTCTATCGGACAAGTATGAAATAATCCAATCGAGCGCCTTACTACAAAAACCCATGGTATATATAATTTATCACACAAAAGACAGTGATCTACACAGTCGAACGCCTTTGCTAAATCGCATAAATCTGCCACGGAGTAAAGTTTGGGTTCCATACCACTCAATATACAGTTGTATACCGGCAACAAAGCAGTAACGGTAGACTTACCAACTCTAAACCCGTGTTGAGATAGTCGTCCCGTCCATTGCAACCACTAGGGTTTATTGTAGACTGGATGTTATCTTAAAGTTCATCCAACAAGTTCAAGCTCTTAAGGTAGCTCAGTATCTTGCTGAATGAGATTGTTTTTAGGTTTTCTAAAAATAGGGTCAGTCTTTCCGAAGGTTCCACATCTGATTCTTGTAGCACCAGTGTAGTGATAAAAAATAAGCTCAACTGTCTCCTCGTCTTCTAAACACAGTCGGCATTCAGTTTCATCAAGGAGCACGATTCTGTGTAAGTGCTTTCTTTCTGAGTTTAGAGAGATCTGGGAAAAAAGGGACAATAACATTGGCATTTTTCTAGCAGTGATTTGGTGAAATACATTGCTTCGCATGCACCAAGCCAGGACAGTTGTTTCAGTATTGGAGCACTTTTTGATTTGCCCAAAATTTGATTTGCTAGTCAGCTACCGTAAGTGCTATGGCAATTGCAGGTTCTGGTCCTTGAAATTCCTCCGCAGCACCCTTTTTGGCAAGAATGTCTGCTTCCCCCTTTTCCAAGAATGAGTGAGTGCCCAGGTACCCAAATTAGGGTCAGATTATTAACCATCCTCAATGTGTTTAGAGTATGTTTACAGCTCCAGATCAGTTTCAAGATGCATTTAGGTATCTCTAGCGCTTTCAACACCACCTAAATCTCACTGCATTTTTTTATTGATTTATGCTTGTAGTTTTTATTAGTTTCAAAATCTCTCTTTTCAATGTTGTAATATCATGTGACTATTAGACTGTGACAAAATATGCCTGCATCCACACCCGTTCAGTTTTCGAACCGTCCTTAAACCAGCAAGCGTGTGCCCGCGTCAGTGCTTTTTCATTGCATCTCCATTCCTCTCTGTTTGGAAAAAAGGTGTTGAAGTATGCATTGATCATTCATCGAGTACACATCATATCCGAGGACATTCTCAGCATGTCGATTCCAGCAGCGTGTTGGTCACATAGACATGAGTATTTAGCGATTGATTCGCTATTTGCCATAGACCTCTGTTTCCACAACCATGTGCAAGGGTGGTAGGTCCAGAAGAAAGTCTATTAGTGCCAATAACGGGGAAGAAGACATTGCTCCCGTGATTGCCACACTTGCAATCCTTTGTATGAATGTAAGTGGTGCTATGGCTCTGGTTTGGTACGTCTTTTGCCACCAAGCTATTGTTCCATATGTTATGGTTGGACGCACTAACGTAATTTTTAGTATTAGTAAGAGTATGAGAGCATGTCACGAGCATCTTAAAAAAAAACATAATTTTTTAAATATCTCACAGACTATTGGCTTTTGTATTATCAATATTTGCAATTGAGGTCTACTAAGGAGCCTTGCGTTTATGTACCAATCACCCTATATAAATCACTATCAAGATTAATTAAGATTTGAATTTGGCACCCATGTAAGTATAGACCCTCTCCTCACCCGACTGCCGGTCCGTGGCTAGGGCTTGCACAGAGGGTCTTACAACACGATGGCAGTTGTTGCTTTGTGGCTACCGAAGCCCACTGTTAAAACCAGGTCCGAAAGGTGGGGTCTTTTTGGCTTAACTGCACGCGACCGACAGGAGACAAGCTCAACAAAAACACTTAAATCCTAAGGTGGCGGACTAGGCTGATGGGATGCGTGGCTGGATAGAAGACCAGCCTACTAGTCCAACCTTGGGGCACCTGGCGCATCCCATTGTATTTAGCCTTACCTCTGCATGCGGGGTGCTGTGGTGGTGGACATTTTCTTCCCTAGCTACTCGTGGAATCAACCACGGAGTAATAATATAATAATAAACAGGAATTGGAGCAGGACCTCCATAAGAAGCCTTCCACTTCCAAAGTGAGAGTACCTCACAAGGAAGGAACTAAGGTAGGCGCAAAACGACTGGAGCAGATTTGGAACAGGATGGCATTCATCCCCTCTCCAATTGCGTAGCACTGTGCAACTCAAGGGCGTTGCACCTGGGAGCACGTGAAATCGAAGAGGGAGACTTAGCTAACCTGAGCCCTTCTGATATCCCACACTTTCTGAAAGGAATAGGATTGGAAGGCAGCTGTAAAACAGCAAGAACAGGGGACACAATAGATTCTTTTAGTTCGTAGTGTAATATCACCCTTGCAAATATAGACCCTTGTGGAACGCCCGTTATAGTAGCTTCCCTGATTTATTATGAGAATGTGTAATGACTAGAGTGCGAATTTCAGACCACCTCGATTGTGAACGAGTGAGACAGCATTCGACTAGAATATACATATGTTGTCCTACTTTGACTCACTAATCGGACAATAGAGGTGGTCTGAAATTCGCATTATAGTACCTAGCAATAGTTGAAACGCTTAATACTTGTTAAGGTGAAGTGGTGACAGAAATAATGAACTTCAATTGTGTCCATCTCCTTTAGTCATTACAATGATTATTTATGCTTTTTATAATGTAAAAGTATTCCTTCTAACTATAAATCAGGAAGATTATATAGTACTTATTATCTCTACCGCAGTCAAGAACTGATAAAATAAGATTATCATAAAAACACATTTATTACTTATCTGTCAAACAGAGACCGCGCTATAAATCAGCTGTTCTAGATTAGTTTACAAAACAAGCTCTTGCAGGAATATTAGAATGATACAAACGCCTATTACACTACAAACATATTCGCTACAAACCATTTAAAATAAGCGTTGTTTAACTGTGTATATACTCGATTCCCGTAAAAACATTCAGCAATAATTACAAAGAACAGTTACGTTATATTTATAATTATCAAATCGTCACGGTATTGTTGTATACTAATTATAGAGAATTGCACATTATTTCATGATTATCTTGCAAGTAATCAGAAGCAGAAATGATGTAATAATTCTTAAGAAAGTTATTGTATTATTATCATTTATTTTAATGTGGAATTTTTGTGCGAAGGTGTACCCGGTTTTTCAACCTGTAAAGTGATAAAAGATTACACCATAGACTAAATGTTTTATTAAAAATTACATATAAATAAAAAAAGTTGGGTGGACCGCCACCTATGGGCTGAGACATCCGGTATTTTATAATTTTAATTGGTAACCATGTTGACAACAACACAAAAAAAAACAAAGATGTTTCTTTGTGTTTTTATACAGTCAATAAAACAATAATCAAGATCAAAGTAACAGCTTGCAGGTGTTACATTTAGCATAGCCTAACTTTACACCATATATGTACAACATCTATTCATTTGGTAAAAATCCTAGGGCGGGGAATCGAATGCCCGTAGAAATAACCATTCTCGAGATATTTACTAATATGTGCCAAAAATGGCTATTTTCCTAGTTTTTTCCCTATTCAAATTGAAAACTAATCTAGAAATAGGGAGATAATGGCAATGTGGTGCACCTCAGGGTAAGCTTCCGAGAGCGGGAAATCGAATGCCGGCAATGGCGGACCCGTAGGAATTACGTTCCCTAGCGAATATAATTCGTAGAAGGTCAAAGGTGACGTTGTCCTGGAATTAATTAACGAAACGTCTTTCCAGCACCCAAGTAGTTTCTTATTTATCGACAGAAATATAAAGAATTACTATTCGGAATGCATGCTTTATAGACAGTTTACGCGGTAATCCCTTTATAAACCATTAATTAATACAGTATTTGATGACATACAAGGATAATCATAATAAACCGTGCATATTGATGCTAAATTAGCGCAATAATTTATTCAAAACGGATTTGCTGATGCACTCGTATAAATCGAATCGTTAAATTGTGGTAATTTAAGTAATTTTATGGGCTAATATTTTGCTATTAATAATCGGACAAAAGCCTTTTTAGGATATCAGGTAAAAACTATATTATTGCCCAGTAAAATCTCGTGAATGAATGCGCATACACTGACAAAAAATGTGTTAAGTGTTGTGTAAGTTGCAAAATTGGGTTGTACATAAAACAACAATGAATTGAGTTGATAAAATCCGTAAAATGTTTAACATTTGGTAGATTGTATTAATCCAATTTATTATTGCTTATACCCAACTTAATATTGTATTTACCTAACACATTGTTTTTCTAAGTAAATATTGCGGTGGTTTATGAGAGGAAAGCTATAAACCATATTAGATGTAATTATTATTTTATATACACACCTGTTTGTAAAACCAGTATACTTTGGGTTAATTCACATTAGTAGTCATGGCAATTGAATATACAATTTATCGTCTCTATACGATATTCTGATATCCTAGGTTTGGACTTTACTTGAATGGGATAGTGACTCAATGTAATTCGTAGGAAATAAATGAGTGGAATCCTTTGATACGGGTGTTTGTTGATAAAAAAATCTAAAAAGCTGTTTTATTTTTCATCAAGTGTAATGAATTAAACCAAACACTTGTGGTATATCTGGTATTGAAGCGCATCTTCTTTGTAAATCCATTCGATCTAAAAATATACAGAAGAAACGTCGAGATTGTTCGACATTATAAGAAACTTGCTGTGTTTATTATACCTTGGTACATTTCTATATGGAATCATACATACATGTCCCTGCTGTTTTGAATGTAATTATATACTTTGGATGCTGTGGAGGAGGTTTGTTTCCCTGGATTTTTTATGATACCGGTGATGTTCTCCTGATGTGAACCCTTCTCTGCGAACATCTGGATCGTCACTGCGAGGAAATCCCATTCTGAAGTACTCTGGCGTGTGTGCAAGCTGGTAAACGAGGTATCTGGTCAAAGCATTGTTTATAACATTTCTAATATTTTGAGGTTATTGTTAATATTTGTAAGATGACAGTATAAGTTTCCAGATATATACTGGATACTTGATAATATTTGTTTTGAACATTCCAAATAAGTATAATCACTTTGGGTAAGAGTTCTCGTACTCTTTATATGTTTTTGATATAAACTTGGTAATAGATTATACATGTTATTAATAATTACACTGTTTTATTAATAAAAGATCATTTGATACATTGAATTATCAAGAATTAAACTATAAATTCAATATTTAACACACTAAAGGCGTAATAATACATAAGCTAGTGATTTAGAAGATACCAGTTGTACAGCCACCTGGGCAACGGGTTCACAACTGGAAAAATAATAAAGATATAAAGAACTACTCATTGGTTAGTAAGAGGGCAGATCACCAGTGCGCATGATCTGGAGTGGTGAACTCTAGATATCTTGTGCATATGCGGTATTTTACAGCCATCTAGTGAATTGAGATTGTATTGTGTCCGAATAACCTTCTTTTGGTAATATATTAACTGGTGTATTGTAAACGGAAAAATTACTGTACCTGAGGGAAAACTGACCAAATCAAAGTAAGCCGTTCGTTCTGAAATTTTGCATAACTTTTGATTTCGAAAGAATTTTCTTAGTAATATTTTGACACACTGCTAACAGAAAAGGTGCTTTACCTGAAACTAAAATAGTGTTTGCTCAACTGTAAAGCCTGCTTGATTTAAAAAAAAATCAAAAGTAAATTAAAAGTAATTTCAGTATTTTTTTTATCACACACATCACATGCATACGGTAGAATTTTTTTCGTTTTCTTTTAGGAACTATCGCTTAAATAAAATACATTCCATAATTCAATTTTAGCATTGTTCTAAATTTTGATCTCAATATTTTGTTCGTTACAAAGAAATGAACCTAGAATAAAAAGACTTCTACTAAGCTGTAGTGGTTCTTCAGTTTTCTTACTTGATGGTCTCTTAATCTTAAATTTTTCTATGAATTTGTTCTTTATGTTTGTCTTTGTCCCAGCTCCCTACCTGCTCTCGCGCTGTGTTTTTAGACACTCCTGGAATAGGTTCCGGGCCTATATATGACGCTGTTGATCTCTTCGGCTTTTTGTTTCTACAAGTCGCGATTGTATCAGGATTCATTAGTGCCCTCTAATGGATTTCTGTTATTTCTGTTGAACAATGCTTTATTCTGCTATTGGTTATCACTGTACTTTTAGCCTCACTGTAGATTCCAGCTTCAGCATCGTTTTCGATTTTTAATCCGTCTGTAAACCGGATCAATTCTCAAGATGTCTTCGTAGTTGGATTGACTCTAGCTCATCCTATCCATGATTTCCACATCCAAATTTCTGTTAAAAAGATATGTAGAAACCATGTGGTCTGATTTAATTCCCAAGAGATTGCTTTCCATATAACGCACACTATTATTGATTCCAACTCTGCATATCTGGTGCTTGGTAGTGCTTGCAATCTGGGATGTCTCGGAGGCATTCCATTACTGCTATAGAAGTGGTCCTGATTGTTCTTATCTAGCTAAGTTCAGCAAATTGTGGCAGTTTGCTGCTGCATACAACATACCATGCATCACAGTGGCCAAAAATCACCATGACATATCTTTACTAATATCATCGAATTACAATAAGTAATACAATAAGTAATACAATAAGTAATACACATGAGTGTTGTCTTTGCCTTGGCTAGTACTCTAAAACTGTCGATTTCAATTAAGCTTGGAGTCAAGAATAAATAAAGCCAAGATATTTCATTTCCTCTGACTTTATTTCTTCACTCCATGGTTTAAAAAGTTCAAGACCATCCAACCTCCTGTACTCCATAAATGCTATTATGGTTGATTTGGAGGGACTGATATTTAGATTCTCTTCGGTCTCTATTTGCACAACTCGTAGAGCGTTCTGCATTTTGTCTTTACGTTGAAGAATGTACAGAAAGGCATTCGGATTACAGAGGATGCTAAATCAATACTTCCAAAATGTGTCTTCACTCGTTGTTCTAATTCTTCTCTGGTGTCTAAATTGTCAGAGGTATTTTGTTAGTATTTTATGTTTCTAATTTCAAATGGTTTATTGGATAGACTTTGACATATTTGCGATTGCCCCTAACTTTTATATTATTTCCCCATGTAAAGGCGTAGCTTTTCTCTGCTCGCTCCGTAAAGAGAATTTATTCTGGAATTAGTGTTTTTATTTTTAACTGATAGAAAACCAATAAGAAGCCAATATATATATTTTTTTTGAAATAGGTTGTCAAAATAATTTGCAAAATAGGAGTAGTACGTTCTAATTACATAATTAATTTGAATATTAAAATTTTATTTAAGACCTAAACAACCAACGTAAGAATGGTTGAAAAATTAAAGTACCTATTGAACAAGAAAATGCTGCAATTTTGGTCTCATAACTCCTATACGACTATATATACATATGTTGGTTATTTGTAAGCGCAGTCAAACTAATTTATTACCTCGCGATAGCGCACAGAGATACAATTCGACAACATCGCACATGTTATGCAAATACCCCGACTACATAACATAGAAACATGCTTTCTGAGAGAGCGCCGGTTAAGGTTAATACACGAACGACGACTCGGCGCGCGAGACGCGACGAACGACGACGGTCGAAAAACGAACTTCACGAATTGCGTGGAAACACACACTCGTTCCCCTTGTCTTCTCGGTCGTCGCGCGTATGCCGTGTTGATTTTCCATTACGACCGGGTTATTTTCCACTCCTAAATCAGTAATAGGTGAAGGGAAAGAGGATGAAAACGTCCAACAATGACAATTTAATACTTTAAGGCCCTCGCGCTAAAATAAATGAACCGTAGAGCACACATAATACACAAACAGCCGTGTGCATAAACGTGTTTCGTCCGTATATACATACGTATGTTACGCTTTAATGTGTAGAGGTATATTTGTGTCCGCTTCATGCATATGATAATTAGAATACGGTCATGCGTGCTCTCTTTTTCTAGCGGGCGCTGTCTGCGTCTCGGCGTTTCTGTTTATTAAAATAATTCGACAATGTCGCGTTCCTCGTTCACACGGAGCGAGCGTACGGTAGGAAAATTCGTATTCTAATTGTACACATTTAGAAGCAACGCTGTACTGCTAACCAAAATTAGATTTATATGTACGTAAAACGTACTTTGTCATTTTGATAATATTCATATTTCAAGTCTGTGAAAGTTTAAATGATATTTTGAATTCTGTATAGATTTATAAATATATAAATCAAATGCCCCAAATAAGTTTTACCTGTGTGAAGTTAGACATGTAAATATTCGACCGCGATCACTCCGCACTACATTAGGTTTGATTAATTCGGGAACACGTGGATGCCCATTATCAACCGAAGACCGAATGAACTCCGTAAAAGTAAGAAAGAGCTATTAACCTAAAACATGTATAGAACGTATAACAGCCTGTCCGCTTGGTTTTATTTGCAGTTTAAAAAAGCTGCTACATTTTGTTAAAAGTTATTTGAATGTTTTTTTTTTCATATACAGTGTGTTCACGAGAACATTCTACAATAGCTAACTTTTTTTATTTTAGAGATACACCCGATGTCCCATTTAAAAAGAATACATGCTTTAGTTGTATCTTAGCAACTAAGCGCTCTTTTGTTTTTTATGCCATAGCACGAAATACAAATGGAAAAGTACACGAACTTTCTCCGTTTAACCGACTCTGTATCTCTAAAAACAGAAAAGTCGTTCTATACTTTGTTATAGCCAATGATTAGAGAAACTCAAAAATGTAAAAATATACCTGGTGTCCCATTTAAAAAAGTACATACTTTATTTTGCATTATTATTTTAATTTTTATATTTTATCCCACACTAATATTTTATTGTTATATGTTTATTTATGTGCCAACAACACCTGAGTGTTTTATGTGCAATAAAGTATCTATTCTATCCAGTCGTTCTAGCAACCAAGCGCTCTTTGGTTTTTTATGCCAAGCACCAAATTCAATGGAACAAGTACACCAACTTTCCCCATTTAACCGACTCTGATCTCTAAAACAAAAAGTGGCCATTGTAAGAATGTTTCGAACACCTCCAATGGACTGAGAAATATTTGCTTTACAACTCTCGTATGGTGAGTTTACAGAGAAGGGTTTTATACTTTGTTATAGCCAATAATTAGAGAAACTCAAAATGTAAAATATATCGGGTGTCCCATGTAAAAAATGCATGCTTTAGTCGTATCTTAGCAACCAGCGGTCTTTTGTCTTCTCTATTCATAGCACCGAAAATGCCAGATGGAAAGATACACGAACTTTCTCTATTTAACCGACTCTGTATCTCTAAAAATAAAAAAGTTAGCTATTGTAGAATGTTCCCGTGAACACACTGTATATGGTTTCGTATTCGTCTAACTCTTTGGGCGATTGTACATTTTTCACTAATTCTGGGCTTTCTATGTCGATTTTATTACCGCTATCAAGTCTACCATATAGATATCATGCAATGTGCGCTTTGAATCTGATTCCGATCGAACGCTTTGCTGGATCTAATATAGATTTTATCACACCGCTGCTACAACCGATTTTGTAAATGCCCATTCTTTCGTTGAAATGAGGTTTTTCTTTCGCGTTACCTAAAAGATTTCTGAGTGAGTACCGCAAGGAATGTTCAAATTTGGTTCTTTAAAAATGTCGTCTAAACCTTTGGAATACGATGAAAAGGTACTTTAACAAACTTTTGTCGCGATTGTCTTCTGAAGTTAAAACCGCAGTGCTTCTAACATAGCTGTCTATATTTTTAAAGCTTCAATTCTTGACCATGTATATAATATTTAATTTCTTTTTCTCTTAGTTTTTAGGTCGTAAATATTGAAAACATGAATGAGTACTACGACGTTTCGCTTTATTGCAAAGCTTTTTCAAGTACATAAATAAAATGTTTTTGTTTAATAAATGACAAATTGTTTTGTTTACTATGATTTTGAATATATATCATTATGTTTTATTTAAAGATTGCGTTTTAAAATAGGATGTTTTGATTATTTGTTTTTGAATTTTGAAATTAAATAGTTCTTTGAAAATATTGTATTTAGTTATATAATTTAATTATATAATTTTGTGAAATATTGCATATCGGTTTTATTATTGACTGCATTTTATGTTTATAAATTTGAATTATTTCAAGTATATTACGTGTTTTTAAATTTTGTTCTTTGTTTAAAATTGTTACATTGTTGAAATCAAAAGTATGATTTTGAGTTATTTCATGTTTTTTAAAGCTGTAAGATTTTTATTATATTTGTTTCTTTATTTTATATTTTATATTTATTCTATTTTCCATATTATTTCTATTTTCCAAATATTGCATGGTTTCACCTATATATACACCATTACAATTTTGACAGTCTATTTTATAAACTATGTGTGATGTTTACTTTTTTCAATTTTTCGTTTTAATTTTGAATAGATTTAGTTTTGTAGTTTGTTTGTGTTTTGATAGGTAATTTTGTAATTATATGGTTTGAAAATTTGATTTATTTTTTCGGATAAATGTTTAACATATATTAGACTTTCTTTACGCACTACATCTATAAAAGAGTAACCATTATAAATCGCTGCATTTTTAATGAATTGCAATTCTTTGCTAAATCTCGTCTTATTAAGCAAAAATTTTATAAGTCCATTGATTAGGAAATTAAAGAGTTATTATTTCTTAAGTAGAGTTTCTACTTTTACGAAAAGAACAAGGCATTTACAAAGAAAATCCATGGATAAATACCTTGTTACTTTCATGAAAACGCAAACTACATGGAAAAAAATACAAACTGTCCATATTTCTAACATTTCTATTTCTTCATGGCGATAGAGTGCATATTTTTTTTTTTACATAATGTGCTTGATTGCAATGAAACTATTGTACCGATTTCAAAATAATGTTAGTAAAATTTACTGACGATTCAATTATCTTTAATTTGGTAACTTTTACAATTAGAACAGTAGTTCCTAATTTTAGATATGGTCTAACAAACAAACTACCACCGAGGAATCAAAAAAAACAAACAAAAATTCATATCTCGAAAAAGTAGCCATAGAAAAAAAAATTAATGCGATTTTCGAGTTTAGCGCACCAAAGGACGTAAGAAAAATATAGTGGCACCTCATTTCAAGATTTTCTTTTTCCATTTTGTAAACTAGTGTAATTAGAGTTCCATTTGGACTTGGACCCACTCCCACTTTCAGTTATTTAACTATTGCTTTAATGCTAGGATTATTAGAAGTCATTTGCATATACAAAATTCGTACTTTTCCGATTTATTATCAGTATTTTATCATATAGGTACTATGTTAATCCAATAATCAGAAACGAAGGTTTTGTTGTAATTAAATCTAACGTTAATTTTCTTAGCAAAACTTAAATATTATCAAAGACGTACTTTCCATAGTTCTGCTTTGTACATTCCTGATCAATATCCGAAAAGTTTTAGGAGGCCCTGTGGTATTATCGCACTAAAGAAGGTAGACGAACCGATAAATTCAACAGACCACTTTGGAGCGTATTGGAAGTTTGATGTTTTCAGACTTCTATGGCACGCAGAAAGCGTCAGAAGTAATAAAAGCAGTAGTAGTTGTAGTAGTAGTGCATGTAAGCAGCGGCGATGTTATTCGCCGGAATAACTCTCGTTTAAAGGGAGACTTTCGTGTTTGTTGTAATTTAGCTCTCTTTGAGTTCGATGGAAACTTTTCAATAGGAGTCGGGCATTTACGTTTTCAGGAATACATATTTTCTTTCGATATATTTGTGAGTCAGTAGCGTTGTGTTTTTGCATGTTGGGAAGGATAAAATGTGAAACACATGAAAAAAAATTACGCGAACTAAAGCAAAAATTCAGGCAAACTGACTGTGAATGGGTCAACTCAAATGGCATGAACGTTTATTTTTACCAACTTTAAGCATCTTTAATTATAAAATTAGAGCATTAAAAGAAGATACTAATAGAACCAATTTAGAAAATATTGATTTCCATGTCAGTTAATAACTATAGAATTCACAAATAGACAAAAAAGATAAACTATAATTACATAAAAATTAACATGGACCAGAACAAATCGGAGGAATATAAAGAAATTTTCATTCCTATAAGGTATTTATAATGGGAATAGAAGAAACAAAATCAGACATAGACTCAGTATAGTGAGCTACAACCAATTAGTCAATTAGTGTACTTCCTACACTGTCAAAAGTTATTGAAAGAGCAGTAGACAGACATATATTACGAAATACAACGTATTACAATTCCAATCGGGTTTCAGGAAAAACTACAGCTGCGAAATTGCCCTTCTAAAACTAACTGATGGCATACTAACTGCTTCTGATTGTGATCAATTAACTCTCCTACTACAAATCGACTTCTCCAGAGCGTTTGATACTATCAAAGATGTTGCTGGTTGTTTTACATTATATTGGAATTCGCTTTGGATGGCCATACATCTGAGTCTCTCGCAGTAAAATCTGGCGTTCCTCACGGGTCGATTCTCGGACCCTTCCTTTTCTGTATTTATACCTCTAATCTATTCGCGAATTTAACTTCCAGCTACCGCCTTTATGCCGACGATACGCAGGTTTACGTCACCTTTAATGCTACGAATCAGGACCACGCACTATACCAGTTTCAAGACGATCTACAGGGACTGAGTGATAAACGCTTTTTTAACTACGCTAGCCGAAATTAAACCACACCTAACGTAACTGGGTACTGGAATTGAATGAAATAATCACGATCGAATGTTGTTAAGAGTTCATATATCAGTGTGACCGTAATCTTTTTTTCCCTACCAGGTTTCCGAACGCACCTGCCATTTTCGTATATACGTACTTAATTATGATCGAAGTGTCAACACACAAACAGCTGTGCCCACGAGCGTGTTTATGTCCGTCGGTTAGTTGACGTATATGCGCGTGAATAAGAGAAGCTGAAGCAGTTTTAAATTTTACGATTCTCTTAATGCGGCAGTTAGTAAAAGTTACGTTTTTACCCGTAATATATCCTAATTGACTTTAAAATTTTATTCTCGTCTGTGTCAATAATTTATTTGTGCATATACAGGCGTGTACTAAAAACTCTTGCATTACCAAGCTAATAATAACTGAATTAATTAAGCTTGTGCTATTGCTTTATTAAGGTTTTTTTGTAAGTACTTATAGTATATACGCTTCGTTATGTTCTTCTATCGTTATGATGTACCATTTACTAATAATGTTTAACCCTAGTCCTACCAACGTTTTATCGTAACGTGTCCTACCAAGGTGTGCCTCACAGGCACACATCTATTTGTACACATCGTTGATGTAAATAATAGCAAAATATGCATTATTTATTTCATGTAGTAGGTATACAGTAAGATTAAAACATATAGAAAGAATATTGTGTGTCAGAAGATATAATTTAAAAATAGTACAAGATAGTAAAATATTTGAAAGTTATTTATGTAGTTTGCAATTTGTGTGCGCGTGAGTATTTTCTCTGAATGTTCACCACAAACCGTTTGCTTACACTTACACATAACTGTGTTGACATCTGCTTTTCTTGATGGGCAAATATAGATACCGTTTCGTTTTCTTACTTCTCGAGCGAAGACTCCCTGTGGTTGGTACTTGATTCAACGTAGTTTGTATCAATGAAGTATGACTTTTATGCAAGCCACTCAAACTACGACGTCTAATTTGCTCCAGTACTAATTCTGTTGTAATTTCTCGTAAGAAAATTTTGCGAAGTCTTCGTTTTTTGGAATATGCCAGTCAGGATGGATATTTCTCCAAATGACAAATGAACTACTCACACACATCAATTATATTGAAAAAATAGACCAAAGCCCACCTATTAGTTTTGCGTTTCACTGAATATGTATGTACATCTGATCAAGTGTATCCACCCCTCCTTTCGTGGAATTGTAGTACTTATTGATTTCAGATTTATTTTTATTTTCCTCATCAATGGTGGAGTCGTTGTGCATTGTAGATATAATATGACACAGCGATTTTTCTTAGGTAATAAGATACCAAAGTCATTGTCTTCTGAAAACCAAGCAAGTTGCTTTCAATATTCCGTCGCCTGTGAGGTAAAAATTTGGTGGTATGCAGCGCTTATTTTTTCTGAGCGTTCCTACACAAGTTAGGCCTTTGGTAAGCAAACTGGATGCAAGCTCGTAGCTGGTGAAGAAGTTGTCGAACGTAATATTCCTTTTAGTTCTCAGAAAAGGTTCACAAGGTCTTCAACCACCTTCTGCGCTAAGTTTTCTGCTCTGTTGAGACCTTCTTTTCCTAAGTACGGTATACCACGTAACGGATAACTAGTTCCACTATCGCATATCACCAAATTTCATACCGTACCTATCTGGCTTGCTTGGCAGGTACTGTCGGAACGATACACGACCTCTAAAAGGCACCAGTTGTTCATCGATGGTTAGATTACTGCCAGGAAGATAATTTTCAACAAGTTTGTATTAACACGGTCCGACAGGTCTCTAATTGGTGCCAACTTGTCCTTTTGCCTCGGAGGGTTCTGGTCGCTTTATCGTCAAAACGAATAAATCTTAGTAATTGAGTAAATCTATTTCGTGACATACACGCTCGATAAACAGGATTTCCATATAAAGGATTCATAGCTCATTATAGTCCACATTCCTTGTTTATTTCTTCCAGCAGTAATCAAAGCCCAAGAAAGCACGGATTTGAACGTCGTCAACTGGTTTCCACAAATCGTCAAGATATACGAACAGCCTCCTTATTAGTGAAAGTACCACAATACCAATAACCGTATCATCAAAAAACAAATTGAATGCGTCACAAGGAGTATCAACATGCACTCCAGGTGGAAGTTTCACTTTGTTCAAAGCTGTTGTAATTATGTTGTGTGCACGTGTTTTTCCCTTGGCAATCGGCGTGGCATTCCACTCGGTACCATCTTTTCCAAATAAAGTTTGCGAATGGCGGGCGGTAGCATCACTATCGTCACTTCCTTCTTGTTCATCGCTTCCTTCATCGCCAGTTTCTTGATAATCGCTTCACTAGAAGAGGTTTGTCATTTGGCTCTTCTTCATCTTCACCATCATTTACATTCCTTCCAAAGCTCATCACTTTCGTACAATGCATCGAGCAACTCCTTTTCAGTTAGTGGCCGGCGTCGGTCAGTCAACCAATCGGTCATACTTTCTGCATAAATTTCAAAACCAAATAAGCATAAAACAACAAATCTATTTTTACTACGGGGTCAATCAAAACTTTATTTTGCTTACCTGGTCTATACTATACTCTCCACTAGGTAAAAGAATAAAATTAACCAATAGACACCTAAACGGCCAATGCGTTCGTTAGGAAAGTCACAAATACACTGATAGCAATGCAGTTTGTAAGCTGACTGTTTTAGCAAACGCATTTAGAGAATTCCCTTCATATGCAACTGGAAGTTCTTCATACAAGGGGAAAGTCCGAAATATAAAAGCATATCTTATTACGGGGGATTTACCACATATCTAGTTTTAAATAACGTAGCAATGCATTTTATAGTATAATAAGTATGTGCTCAAAGACACACCTTGGTAGGACGTGTCGGTAAATTATGCTTAATTTTTTTAGTAAAATAGGAAACATATTTTTAAAAAATTTTTATGTCATTCTGTGTTAAATAGTTTATTTTGAGAATACAAAATCCTCCAGTCTGTGGGCAGTTAACTTACAAGTTCCAGGCAATTTCAAAATCAAATTTGTGCCTCAAAAGCATACCTTGGTAGGTTTAGGGTTAAATGTGCATGGTGCATCGTTATTTTTCCCGGAAATGAATTAATTATTTTATATATTATTTGTGGTTGTTTCAATAAATCCAATTAAAAATCAATTTCCTAACTTAAATTTTGTCAGATAGCAGATATAAGTTTCCGCCTAGTATTCTTTTATTCTGGTAAAGATTTAATTGTCATATTTTATGATCAAAATTTAATCGTTATGTTATTATTGTTGCCATAGCAATATCTTTAGATGCAATTGAATATTGAAAGGATTTTTATTTGAATTATTAAAATTAATGCTTCCAAAATGGAGGTGAGAAAAGTAAAAAATGTTTAATATTAATTTTAGGTCTAAAAGTTATTTCTTATGAAAAAATCTGCTTTTCAAAGAATTATCTTCTACCTAAAAAAAAATATTAGGGGAACACTTGTTTTAATAGAGATGTTATTTAGTTTTGGCAAAAGTTTTGTAAAGAAGATTGTAAGTTTTTAATCAAAAATTAAAGTTAAATACAATACATACTTAAATTGCAATTTTGAATTTCATGTTTTCATTATTTTTGTTCTAATTCTATTGTTTACAAACTCTAAAACTGAGACTATATACGATAGACTGCAATTTATGGTAACTTCTTCAAACTACCCTTCAATTTACATTTGTTAATAGTTTTGTATAAAAGCACTCATTCTTGGGTTGATTTGGTTTAGGTGGAAAAGCAGCATTTACAATTTAGTAAATATCTTCACGTTAATAATGAAATTTCTCATTAAATTCTCATTTAATTATTCTTTCACTTATTTAGTATATATACGACTTTCTTCGTATAATACATTAGGTTGACCAGTAGCACTGATGATCCTTGGCAGGTGAAACATATGTATGCTAATATCAGCCGAGTGTTGCACACATTTTTAATGTGACCTAAATACTAAAAGTTTAATTATTATCAAGTATACAAAAACAAAACAAAAACACTTATATATCAAAGTTTTGCATAAATAGAGTTGTTTCTTCCTTTTATGTTAGCTTCTTTATGTTAGTGCCTCTCCAAGCGAGAAACCAGCGAAAATGTCCCATCATGACGGAATCCCACTCACCCTGATATGCAATGTCTTGATGGGATCCTTTCTCTGTTCATCACTCATCTTTCCTAAATTAGCAGGAAAGAAAAAAAATTAATCCTAAATTTTTATAGTTTTCTAGCAAATTAGCCACGATATCTCGGCAGTTTTCACTCTTTTAATTTTCCAGAAAATCTTTGCAAATATTTTTAGAAGAAGTCCATGCTGCCAACTATAAATCATGCATGGTACGTTCGAAATTTTCATCATTAAACAGTTTCCTAACTTGTGGACCAACAAATATTCCCTCGTGAACTTCCGCATCAAACAGCTTTGGAAAGGTGTCCCTTAAGTATTTAAAACAATTGCCTTTTTTTGTAGTGCTTTCACAAATTGTTTCAAGTCATTCCTAATTAAATGTGTAGAGGGGGTAGGATCACCAAACTACACACAGAAAAAAATTTTCTATTGTCAAGTACATCTGTGTTCTTACACATTTTTACTAAATGTAAGATAGTATTTTCTTTATTTTAGAGAATTTTCTAGATCCGAGTTAATAGGTGTCCTTAAATATAATAAATTATTTTTCTTGGAAATTTTACTGGTATCAAACACAATTTATTTTGTGGCAAATGTTACTCTCTTAAAACAAGTACATATAATTTTTATAAGGAATAATTCACTCTCTTACAATTTTTCTAATATTGAGTTATATTTCCTTGACGCAAGTAACATAAATTTCTTGTATTCAGAATAGAAAAAAAAAAGTTGGAATGTGGAGGGGTTGATATACGCTGAAACTTGGTTTTATCCAGTGTGATCGAGTTTGCATTTCGGTATTAGATATTTCGCAGTATTTTGATAATATTTGCCCTGTGCGTTACCTAAATCTGTTTGTCACCTGTTTACAGTGGTTTGAATAACGGTAAGTATTATAATATAATGCGTATATATACTAGTAAATAAAAAAATATACATGTATAGTTGCGGATATTTTTATAAATAGATGTCTGAAGAACAATTTTATATTCGGCTTCAATATAAAGGCCATTTTGAGTAGTGCAGCATTGGCGCGGAGATAGAAACCGCAATAAAAAAGGTTAATAATTGATTTCATTATGCATGAAAATGTTATCACTTACAAGTCTAGTAATTGTAGAAATAGTTGCCACGATGTAGTATTGGTTTGTATCTATTAGAAGAAGAGTTCGCTTCGTTTTGTATGTTAACATAACCTAAGAATTATTCTTAAAAAAAAACACTGTAAATGTAGTATCTAAATAAATACTTTTTAGTTGTAAAGTTATTCGATTTGTATTTTTTTTCTTACTATGATTTAACAATTCACAAATAAAAATTAAATAAATAATTTATTAATATTTAACTATGTTAACTTGTAATTTATTTCCAGTTTTTACCTTAAAGTACCTGGTGTTACATGGTAGCAATACAAACCCTATGTAAGAAACAAGGTATATTATAAGTAAGATACAATATGCATATTTGCCAGCGAAATTATTATCCAGCATAATACTGCATAGGGTTCTGGCCAGAATAATTCAAATTATAATAATGTATTGGGTTTGGTCTTGCTGTTTGCAAAATTGAGTAACGTTTTCGTCATGCTGCTGACTTTTTCAGAATAACAACAATTCAGTTATTTTTGATGAAACTTTAATCAGTTTTTTGCATCAACAGTACTAGACTAAAGGTTATCGCACTTAGTCCGTCACAAAACAGCCGGTGCGCCCCGTCAAAAACGGATAGAATAAAACAATGCAAATGAATGAACAACGCCATTATACAGCATACATAGCTCAGCGCAATGCTATTGGTTTTGTGATGGGCGCACCGTGCTCGTACTGTGACGGGCTAATGTGCGATAACCTTAAGAATAAAACACTCTTTTTGTTTCTGATTTAAAGAAGGAAACTTAAGTGCCAGTAAGTACGGTTTTCATATTTAATAAAATGACGTTTGATTTAAAGGTATTAGATGTTTACCACTAGAAAACGACAAACTAATATTAAGCTCGCTTTGCATTTATTTTAAGGAGAGGCCTGGTTTATATGAAATTTATTTTTTCTCAATTCAAAGTTCTCATAAGTTCGAATTAAATACAAGATATTCTTGAAACCAGTTTTTTTTATTTGTTTCAAGTAACCAACTTTCCTTGGTCTAAGGACATTAAATTTCTTCAAACAAGGAATTAATTTCTTGGGATATTGAGAAAATAATTTTCTTCGTCCAAGAAATTATTCATTTGCTTATATATAAGAACGAGAAGTACTTCAGTTGAGAAATTCTCACTTGATTCTAGAAATTACTTCTCTGTGTGTAGAATCCACTGACAGCTCCAACTTTACATTATTGCTGAACTGTTCGGCTATCCCACAGACACAGAAAGCAACAATATTTGGTAAACCTTCCTTGCAGTCCAAGTAATAAATGGAAATAACCTCAAGGTCACCACAGATTTGTCAAAGTTGATTTGAATATTGAACGTGATTTAATATAGTTGACATACTGTCATACGTTCTTTTTTGTGCTTGTAAGAATGAGCCAATGGAATTAATGCTTTCGAGTTACCATTATAAAGTGAAATGGTTTTCATTTGTTGGTTCACACCAAATCATCGCCTTTCTGATAGGACGTCAGAAGAATTCCTATTTTTAGTCCCCTGAGTTTATTTGACATAACACGAAATACAGCATATATGTGGAACCCCATGTTTTGATTTCTGAATAAATCTCCATGATGAATACTGGGGCGGTACTGTATTTTTTTAAAATAAAAGCGTTTTATTTGGCCTTAAAGGACGTCCTAAAAACGAAATGAAAAATGTAAGTTCACTTAAATTAATATAAATGTAGAAAAGCGTACTTGAACAAAAATAACGCAGGTAAACAGTAAAAAAAACACAAATTTCAAATAAAACAATTAATAAAAAATGAGTCACACAGGACGTTGACAGATAATGCCAGTGGTTACTCTCAGCATATGAAATGCTCAAAAATCTACAAAGGGAAATTTAAACCATTGTAAATTTAAAATCAGCTTATATTTATGTTTTTGTGAGTAATACTTGTTTTAACCCCCCCCCCCCCCCATCTGGCGGGGCAAAAGCAAGATACAACAAAATAGGTTAGGATTACTAGAAGTCATACAATGTGGTGCAATCGTTAAGTTAATAATTGAATCCCTACTGCAAAGAGCACAAATCAACAAAATTACGAAATGCCTTTTTTTGTAACCAATAATTCAGAACTTTATTAATTAACATGAAAATATTACTCCAGTAAAAAGTTACTCCGTTTTTGTAGCAAGATATTCAAATATGGAATGTAATGCTACATGTTGTGTTATTTTCCGATGTACTAACCTAAACGCGAATAAAACTAAAATATATTTATTATTAAAACAATAATCCAATTTGAATTAATAAAATTGTAAAATAAGTTTAAAAATTAGAGTACCTATCACCGATTCATCATTATACATAGAATGTATGTGTGTGCGGGATTTGAATGAAAGTGGGTATACTCCTATTGTAAATTCAATTTAGAAGGTGAAATTCAAGATTTCTAAACTTTGCGTTTGTATGGAAAAACAAATAAGGAATTTTGATTGTCAATTGTTTTATTGCCTTTCATAGTAGTTATAATTAACGCGAAACTGTTCTGATGAAATTTATTGAATCAATATGTCGGGAATAACTTTCCCTTTTTGTATTATATTATTACCTTCATTTTCCAAATATTTTCTCCCATGTAACCACCAATTAGATCATTTCTTTTTCCGGAAAACTCATATATAAGAAAGATTTATTTATCATAGCACAATATTAACAATTTCTGTCGACATTTCGACGTAATAACGAGAAAGGAACTTTCATTTCGTTATTGAATAACTTAATAATAACGTGTTATCCCCACGAAGAAATGCAATAAAATCGAAAATCAAAGTTATGAAGCACAATTTATTGAAACACAAACGTCTTAAGCAAATGTTTATATTTCCTCCTAGATAAAATCATTAACAATGCTACAGCGTCTAAAATACATATTATATAAAAGAAAGAGAAACACTCTTTTTACATATACCATTTCGAAAGCTAACTAATGCACACTTTATTACTACAGAAACGCTAGAATTAATATTTGTATAGCGCAGTGGCAGTCATAGTCAAGTTACGTCTCTATTGAATCTCTATTTTTAGCCCGTTTGAGATTACATAGCAGGCAGCGCGTCTGCAACTTAAATACCCCACTATACTAATACTGCTACTACTCGACAAGTTTCTTTATGCGCACACTTTCCCATAGTTAGGAGGTAGGATTTTCGTTCGTAATGCACACACACACACAAATACCTGAAAGTAAGAACTCCATTGACTGGAATACAATGGATTGCCTTAAATGGGGTGCACCGAAAACCCTTTGCCTTGCTAACAGATGGGTGTATTTTCCGTACCCCTTGTGTTTCGTCCGACGAATGACTCGATATCGTCCTAAATAGGAATTTAATATTCAAAATATATATATCTGTTTGTATCTGTAATCCTAGCGTATTGTATTAAAGAAAACTTGACAAGTATTCATATAGAAAACTAGCACAATTATAGATTATTATTACATTTTTAATTTAAATATTTTAAAAGGAAACCATTATTGTTTATTTATATATATTCCATTCACTTTAAGAATGCAGTAGATAGCGCTGCGATCGGCGCCCAAATTACACCGAAGAATGAAAAATTAGCGGCAAATTCAAATTGTAAATTGTCAGTGTCATAAGCGAAAAAGTTTGGTTATCAAATTTTGTAATAATAGAAAGGATAACATGAAATCACTAGCTTTTAGTAGTTTATTTAGAATGTTATAGTCATAATATAAGGTGATAAAATAATACAAATAAAGTAACAGTGAATACATTTCGGGAATCTTACGGGGGTAGTTAACGATAGCCAAAAAACTTGTCCAATCTCGGTGAAACTATGTTTATTCTATTCCATATGCGACGTTTCAACAATTACCATTCGTCTTTATTAAGCTATAAATATATAAAAATAAAAAATATATATAAAACACAATAGAGGATAAAAATCAAATTACGATTAAAATAAATTAACATGTGACCATGTAGTATAGTAAGAATAAAAATTAATACACATAATGTTAGGATAATAATTTAAAATGAATTTTCTATGGACAAATCAGTCAAGACTAAAACATGTTAAATGTTAGTTGTCAAGTAATATGCTAAACTAAATACAACGTAGAAACAATGTACTTCTTAAAAATTGTACAAACAATAAAGCAGAGGAAACATAATAAAACGATAAAAAACACCTTAAGGTATAAGTATGAAAATATAGCATATGCCTAAATATAATGTAAGTTTAATTGCGTTTCTGGAAACTTCAATTTCAATATATAATAGTTAGAACAAAATGCACGTTTCAATTATCATTCAGAATCAGATTCTAATGACAGATCTGATGATGATGAGGTATTTGCTGTTATGATGAATTCTTCGATCATATCTTCAACAACATTGTCGAGTTGATACATCTTATTTTCTTCTTCAATAACATGTTTGATGCAATTCCTCCATGCACTACTATCTACAATGTTAAGGCCCTCAATAAGTAAGGTTTTCACCTCAGGTAATTTAAAAGTTTTGTTGTTAGCTGCGACATGATGCTTTACTTGAGCCCAAATAAGCTCAATGGGGTTCAGATTGCAGTGATAAGGAGGCAATCTTAAAATTGTATGACCACTGTCTTCTACCATTTGATCAATAACATATGGGATGGGATTATCGTTAATATATTTTCTTGCAAGTTCAAGCAACTCAACTTTAACAAAGTGTTGTCAACAATAATTCCTTTTGCACGAAGCCATTCAATTAATTGTTGCTTTTTCCATGCCATGATAGGCTTTTTTTCTGTTCTGACTGAGTGGTAGGGAGCATTATCCATAATAATAACAGAGTTTGGTTCCAAAAAAAGGAAGCACATTTCTCATCCACTCCGTGAACACTTGGCTGTTCATTTCTTCGTGATAATCTCCAGTTTTCTTGGATTCGAAGAAAAGGAGACCGTTTTCAAGGAAACCATCTTCGCTACCAATATGTAAAACAATTAAACGTTTCCCTTTTCCTGAAACGTTTTTCAGTCCCGTTGAAACTCCTTCCACAAATGCTTGTCTTGCAGTGAGTACTGTGGTGTCTGCCCATATTTTTTGCTTTGTATGACTTGCATTAAACTAAGTTTCATCCAAATAATATATCTTTCTACCACTAACACAAATTTCGAATGTTGTTTAAATATTGACGCCTCATAATACAATATCTTGTCGTTCTATTAAAACACTATTGCCACTTCGCTCATCCACTTAAATCCTAACTTTTTTAAAATTTCCAGAGCGTCTTCTTTCAATATTGGCAAAGTGTCATCTGCATTAATAACCTGTAAGATACAATGCGATGAAGTAAATGTAAGATAAATGGATAATATTATATTTACACCAATAGTTTTGTGCAAGTAGGTAATTCGTTCTGCAAGAAAAGGAATGTACGTGTCGTCTAATTGCTGACCTATCTGCTTCGTCCAAGGAATCATATGCACTTTGACGAAGACGTTTTTAGGGGTGAACTGATAACTCCTGTGGTCTCCTTTTCTTTTACAATATCCCACACTGTTCTTTCACCCACCCCAAGTTGCTTTGCAGTCAATTTAATTGCTGCCGATTTAGAACTGTCCCGCTTAAGCTCCAGATACAAATTATAAGCCATTATCCTTTGCTTACTGCCAATATGTTTTCCTGAGATTTTTTTGATGACCTGCAAGTAGATCAAATACCTCTTCATCTGCCATACTAAAATTGATGTAAAATATACTATGTCATCACTATCATTTTATATAGTTATTAAAACAATACCTTCAAATATTCAACAGTATTCAGTAAAGCTCTAAGAAGAACTATTTTTGTAACAATTTGCTTATAAAAATTACACTAACCACACGAACGACACAAAAAGCAATAAACACGCAAATAAGAGCTGAAACCAACACCAGGATTGACAAATGTCATAGATGTCAGAAAATATTTTGTTTTATCCAACTTAAATTTCATTTGCTACATAAAATGTTTTTCGTATGTGTGAATTCGCCTCGTCTATTAGCCAATCACAAGTCGTAAATCTTTCGCCTATCTAATGTAACGCTGCATTCTTACAGTGAATAGACCTTAGATACGTGACTTTCTTCTATTTGCTTTATTTATTATAGATCTACTGGGTATAGAACAGTACCATTTTGAATGCGGTTTCCCATATATACCATTAGAATATTTGCAACGCGTAGTCAAATTGTACTCATCATTTTTGAGGCAATCGTGCAACGCGTCATCCCCTTCGGTTGACTTTGCCACGCTCGGCATTCAACAGTCCGTTCTCACGCTGTAAACATTATTTCAGAGGTTGCTACTTGGAACACCTTCACTGATAATAACTGCATTCCGTTCATATTCCATGCTACAGATGCTACACCAATATACAAAAAGGGGGAAAAGACAGATTTTAACAGTTATAGACCGATAGCACTTGTTTCTAATATCTCCAAGATTTTTGAAAAGTTATCTTAAGTAGAATGAATAAATTTATTGAAAAAAATGATATACTGAACGACACCCAGAATGGTTATATACGGAACGATCGACCACTCGAGCCATGTTTCAACTTTTAACAGAAATTATGAGGTGTTAACAGTCAGGAACCACCGCCTATACAATGCTGGACCTGTCAAAGGCATTTGATTCTGTTGGATCATTCAGCTACTTTTGACCAATTGGAGGCCTGGTTTCGGGGTGTTGCTCTAGATTTGATCAAATCCTTCGTGAGCGATAGGCAACAGCGTGTAGCCGCATACGATGAAGACGGTAAGGAAATAATATCAGATTGGCACAACGTGTCTTTTGGGGTACCGCAGGGATTTGTTCTGGGGCCGTTGCTATTTTTACTTTATGTGAATGATTTACCAGGCATTGTTGATGAACGGGTAGTGATGTATGCGGATAACACTTCCTTTGTGACACATGCTGCCCGAAGTGACGAGTGTAAAAGAATGTTGGAGGGGAACCTGGAAAAACTAGAAAAATGGTTTCAAAATCACAACTTAAAATTAAACTTAAGTAAAACAAAACTCAAAATTCACTAACCACATGGAACCATGGCAAGTAGAACATCGGGGACTCTCATCACACTCATCTCTGAAGGTAGTGCAGCTTTCTTGAGATGGCAGATTGACTCTAAACTATCTTGGCGAACTCACCTGGAACATCTTGCTGGTAAATTGACTAGTGCCTGTTACGCATTAAGAGTGTTATCAAAGTGTAAGGTGTATTCTAGACTGAAATACGGTGTTGTGTTTTGGGGGAATTCTTGCGACATTAACAGGATTTTTATTCTTCAAAAGGCGTGCATACGTTCTATTTTCCAACTTGAACCTAGAGACAAATACTCTAATATTTTTAAATCTAATAATATATTAACTCTATCATCTATATTTGTCCTGGAATGTGCACTTTTTGTTAGACAGCATTACCGGGAATTTCAAGTTTTCAAAATTAATTAAAACATTTAATGTTAATTTAGCAAATGCCTCTTTTTTCCTGGCAACACCACACAACATAGCAGCTTTGTGCGTGCAAAAATGCTTTAGTGGTTACACTGTCAAAAGTATAAATATTTTTTGGCGTATATCATTAAGAGTATGAGATTGTTCGTAAAGTAATAAAAAAATTAAATGAAAAAGAAAAAAATAAAGGTCGAAGTGGAAAGAAATAACTGGTAGCAGCGAAGACCAACATTCATCAATGCGTGCCCGATTAGTACTGTCGCTTGTAGTTTGTTTAGAAAGATTGCGTGCAGGAATGAAGGGCAGTGGATATAGTTTCCGATCTTCATTGCAATGTCTTTGGCAACTACGACGAGTTTTTAGGTTTAATCCCTAATGTTTAATGTTCACTGGCTGATATGGTATAAAATTCGTATGCCCATCTGCCTAGGTTAGTGTAGGGTTCCTGCATTTCCTTTTATTTTTTGCTGACTTATTCCCTTTCTATGCATTATTCCCACACGTTCCATTATTTTGTTGATAGTGTCGTCCCATGCTGTTATAGGTCTACCCCTATTTCATTTTGTAGGTTTGTTTACCTCCCGCATCTGTTTCACTGCTCTACTATTTTTCATTCTGACTGAGAACCCATACCACTTTAGCTGGCTTCTTTCCACTGTTTTTGAACATTGATTCTACCCCCAGCTTTTGTTCCTAATTTTGTTCTTTCTTGTTACTACCAATATGCCACTTTAAAAAAAAATAATACCATAGTTTGCACGTGAGTGTTGGTACAAATACGTAGTTGAGAATATTTATTTTTGCTTTCCTTACTTCCGATGAATGTGCCCTTAATGAAGTGCTACAATTTTGAAGCGCTCTCTATCCTCATCTTAATTTATGTCTGCCATAACCCTATGTCACTCATATTCACTCCTAGATATTTAAAGTTCTTTACTCTGTCCACATTTATATTATTTACTGGTATGTTCATTGCCTTATCTTTGTGCTGCAGATTATTTTTTTGTATTTTCACTTTTTTTTTTAACTTTCCATCCCAATTTTGCAAATTATCTGTAATTGTAATGTCGTTGATTTCAGCTCTATATGACCTGTATAAAGGCTGTCCCACCGAACTGGGTCATTAGATTTTTTGAACTTCTAGTAGGAATTTGATTTTGCAACTTGCACTGTAGTCATGGGCCACTGTGGTCTATTTAAGGAAAATATTTTCAATTTTGTAGCACTTTCGATATACAGGGTGTGATATCAACTTTCTTATTTTAAATGGAATGGTAGAATTTTTATCGGTGTAATGAATTTGGCGAGTTATTTGCAACTAGTTTATATGAAGGTTCCCTAACCCTAAACTCGATCGTTTTTGAGATATTTTCATTTTCGTTGATTTTTTTACATTTGCACTCTTTCGAATAAAATCAAATATTTCATGAGATAGCAGATATTTAGTGGTTCTACTAAAGTCGATGTAAATACAAGGACGTAACTATAAAGTGTTATAGCAATAATTACTGAATCATATACAGGGTGTTCAAAAACGCATCTCCAATGTGGATACCTTTAAACCAACAAAACTTTTTTATTTCAAATGGAACATGGTATTTTTTACTACAGCATTGAATGCAGCATAAAATTCTACATCGATTGACAATAGGGTTTGGACTGCAAGTTTCAAAATCAAATTTCTACTAGAAGTTAGAAAAGATCTAATGTCCCAGTTCGGTGGGACACCCTGTATAGTTTATTTGCTTTACCCCTAGGTTTCTTTGGAATTAGAACAGGCTACATAATTTCGATATAACAAAAAATTGGAGCTGGAAAACACGGAATCAATCAATATTGCAGTAGACAGCCATGTGATACCAAAGAGACAAGGGATACAATCAAGACTAGCTTGGGAATGTATTCGAGAACTGAATAGACTGACAGACCGCAATAAAGTCACTTTACTATGGATGTTCAAATATTCGGCAATCGAAAGAAACGAAAAAGCTTATGAGTTAACAAGGAAAAAAAAAGAGAATTCTTTCATCCCTGTTTACCTAATAGTTTGTCAGGTTTTCTTTTAGTGATGAATTGTCGTGTTTAGTCAAAGTCACCACAGGCTCTAGCTAAGTATTCCATATAAATATATGTAGTAGTATATATTTATATCATCTGTATCCTATATATCATATCATTATAGATTCGTTTTCTCCACGAAGAACATCCCGAGAGTAGCTTGCCTATACCCCAGTTAATTTAATACAGGCGCTTGCTGTCTCTTTCTCTCTCTCCCTCTCTAGAAATATGAAGCGTAGCGTTAGGTCGTCATGCAGGAATCCGAATGGAATTATATGCGCGCTAATTTTAACTCTTCTTCGCGTGTGTCGGGTACGGTTTTAAAAATCGGCTTTCGAACTTGTCAGACGCTCCTCCTCGTCGTAATGATGCGTTTGATACCGTTGCGTACGAGTATGAGTTTCTGCAAGTCATCGACATCACCGTATTGCTTTTTGTATCGAATATATTGACGCTAATTTCGCTTATTGTATCTGCGAAATTATCCTTTAAGATGAATGGATGTAAACAGGTGGTGTTGCAAAATCGTGTTTATAGGCTTTTCGAGTTGAACAATTGGATCGATTTAGAACGATTACAAAAATTGTACGGGTACCTTTTGCAGATAGCGTTAAAATAAAGTTTTTTTAACTATTTGCGAGTATTATAAAATATTGTATACAACATAACAAGAATAAGAAAAGGTTACCCATAACCATAGATAATATAACTTGATGGTTCATTAAATGTAATATTTTTCGCACCGTTATTGCACCTTTGTTTCGATCGACTTATGCACAATGTAAAGGTATATCTCCACCTGCGTTTAGAAGGCTACATGGTAAATGAGGATAGTGTTACGTGAGGTTGGGTTCTGATAACGAAGTGTTTTGCTATTGCATTTTATTTTTTAATGCCTATGAAGTGTCTATTCATATCTTTACGTATTTATAATATAAAGACATCTGCAAGAGTTACGAATTCCTTTCAAGCGTTTTTCTATAATGTGGTAAGCACTTACAGAATAAAATTATTTTTCATGTTATTGTAGTTTCATGAAAAAAAAGCTCTAATACGGCACATTCGCCTAATTGTGACATATGGATATAATTTAAATAAATAAATAAATACGTATTCGTAGTTGAAGTCCCTGTAAACATGTAATAATAGTAATAAAAAAACATTCGTCACTTTGCTCATCACCGCGCGGGATGTCGACAATGTTGCCAACTTGGTGAATTTTCCACTAAATCTGGTGTATTGAAAGCACGTCTGGTGTACACAAATCATATTCTAGTGGCTAGTGAAAAGTTTAGTGGATTTTCTTTAATTTTAGTAATAAATCTAGTGAGTTCATTGAACACGAAGACTAAATGTCATATACATATATATGTAAATAAATAAATAAAAGTACAAAATAAAATAAATAAGCATATGACTATGATTTTATGAAACACGGTTACAGTTGTATAGTTGTACAGTGGAACCTCGTTAACCCGGATCAATTGGGACCAGAGCTAATCCAGGTTAACGAAAATTCGGGTTACACGGACACCAGGGTAAAAAATAAAATAAGACAGTACCTACAGAAGTGACTTTATTTCGTAAATAAACAAATACACGCACAAAACAAACCGAATAATTATATTTTTAAACTGATTTTAAACAGTAAGGACAAAACTATTTGATACAGCGCCCATTTCTAAAAAAAAAATTATTCGTCAAAATTGATTCGGGTTATCTGCAGATTCATTCACGAGGTCCGACTTAACGAGGTTCCACTGTATATGGTTGTAAATTACTAATATTTGACGACTACCTAATAAGTGTTGTATTAAATTCATATATAATAGACAAAATAAATGACAAACAGAATCTCAATCAGTCTTATTGAAATTTCATGTTAATATTATATTTCATGTACCTCGATAGATCGGGCCCCTCTGTTTATACGAATTTATCTTCACTTACTAAAATTACAATATTAACATTAAACATGAATGCCAGAAAAAAATAATGGATAAGACATTCTTATAATATAACATTATAAGTCTTTTTTTGTAGTTATTTTTGCAGATACATTAAACTGGTCAATCATATATCATATAGTTCTATGTAAAAACTAAATAGTAATACTATGAATAATATTATAAATAGCTATTTAAGTAAACGAAATACATTAATAAATACTTTAAAAAGTAAAATGCTGCTTACAGAAGACAATAAAGGCATTTATTGATTAAAAAAAAAGTACCTTCAATTCCATTTTAATAAACTTCAGTATTGGAAACAGATTACGGGGCACATACATTAACATGAATAGAATTTAAACAAAAACTCACAACACATAAGAAAAACGCCCCGAATGCATTTTATTCCTTTGAACAATTTGCTGTTCTTCTATCAAATTTTTGTTTTGCATAACGAAACCATTCCATGACAGTTATTTCGTATTCTGTATCTGTGAGTACAATATTTCTTCTAATTCTCTCTGAAATTAAAAAAAAAAGACACACCGTCAAAAATAGAGATCAGAAAAACTACTTTATTTATATGAAAATTGAGGATAAGCTGCATATTTTATATATAATACTGTTTATAATTATTGTAAAATTTGTATTTGATCAAGAATTACTATCAATTCTAAGAATGATATTACGTGACATTGCTCATCCTTATAGCACAACAGATAGGTTTTACTATAACATATATAGGTTATGATATACATAATACATATCTGTCTTAAAGATCTTCGATGAATTTGAAAGGATCGACATACCTACTTTAGCATTATAAATAAAACTTAACTGATAATGATGTTGATTCATTATTCACGGGAATTTTTCTCATCAAAACAATTGTGACGCACAATCCCAAGATGGTCCTATCCACACCCTGTCCAGTCACGATTACCGTATATTGTGAAAGAGGGGGTTCACATGTTCACGCCAACTCGTGTATGCGCGGTACGAAAAAACTTGTGATGGCAAGCGATACTAACTTTTGCGAGTGCGCAGTGCGCAACCACAACCCCACTAACATGATTATTATAGGCTACAAAAAATGTTAAAAAATTTCATCACCATTATTTACTTTATAGAGAAAATTTCCTCCATTAGTTTTGTGTTTTCAAAATTCAAAATTTGCAGAAACATATATACGTACCTATCTTACAGTTTATAAAATGTAAATTTTGTAAGTATGGCAATGTTACAACTAAATATTACATCAACATTTCTGACAACAAAGTGTTTGTTTTTGCAACATTGTTTTAAAATATTTTTTCGTGATTACATTGAAACGTTGCTGTAATGACCTGCAATATTTCTATCATTATTTAATGTTGCAAAATTTCAGTAACATGTTTTTGCTTAACATCGCTGTCGAGTAAATAATGTAATATTACTGGAATATCTGCAATATTGCTTGCCAAGTGGGTTATATAACTTGTTCTCGCAGATGATAGTGTAAATAAGAGGATAACACCCGAGAGCTTTTTCTAGAATAAAGTGAACCAGAGTAGACTGCTTTTTTAAGTAGTGAAGCTAGATCTATACACCCCACCGTTCCTAATCTAATTTAATTTATCATAAATACACTATTTTTACGGTATTAGGTATAAGTTTTATTATTCATTACGTCAGATTAAACATTTTCATGTATTCCGAAACTGTAAACGCAACAACTACCGTTGAAGAACAGAAAGTAAACAGATGTAATTGAAACTCCCTAGCTCCCGCGACATAATATCGCTTATTATGGGAAGGAGTTCTCTCCCTGCTGTGCGGGAAACCCCCTAACGTAGAGAGTGGATGGGTTTGCTAACGATTCAGCCTTGATTAATTTCTACCCAGCAATGCCGCCTCTCATTGTGTTGTTTGCGTCTATGCGCGACATAAAAGCTTCGCGGGAGAGTTACGTAATACGGCGAAAGCATTCGTATTAAACTTATCAAGTGTTCTTTGTTTCGGTGTATAATGCATTTAGGGAAATTTATTTATTTATCGCTAAGGTATTGTGACTTTATTTTGTATAGAAATCGTAAATGTTTACAATCAGAAATATCGCATAAACCCAAACCGTTTATATTAGAAATTTTTTAGGTATCTCTGGACGGATTAAATGACAACCTGCAGTGCGTTTTTAACATTTCTGTTTTAATTTTTGGCGTGGTTTCATTTTAACTTAATACAGCTGAATGAAAACTGAACTAGGAAAACCGATGTTGATTCTTTACGTGATAGGTAAATAAAGCTGGTTTTACATTTGTCAATTTATTAATCAATTTCTAGAACTTGAAATTTATCAATTTCTAGTTCTAAAATTAGAAATTGATTTCGTATTACACTTATCAATAAATTTTAGTTTTTTTTTTAGATCTTAAACTTGATCAATTTCTAGTTCTTAAACAAGAACTTTTTATTGCATTACACCTATCAATTAATTGAACGTAAAGTGAAGGGAGTTTAGATCCCTTTTAGTGTTAACAGTGGTAATGGGAACTGCTCTCTGTCACCATAGGGAATTTTGTTGCTGTCAGATTTCGTGTTGTGTTTTTGACTGGTGTTTGTGTTGATGTTTATTATATGTAGAAGATTCTGGATAATTCCAATTTCAGAGATTGGTGTTTGTAGTTGAAGCGATTTACTTTGTAATTTTATAGATATAGTAAATGTATCTTGAAAATTGCTAAATATTGTTTAATGTTTCTTGTATACTGATCAATTGAAGGGTATTGTGTTTACAAACTATCAAGTAACAAGTTAAATTGTGTTTTTGTAGAATGATAGCTTCAGAAATAAGAAGATTGAAGGATCAGCAGAAGGTGAATTTTCTGAAACTAAAGAGATCTT
>RXPK01003822.1:0-90287 GCA_004143645.1 Protaetia brevitarsis
GAGAGGCTGGTTACTGCTAAAATCTAGGCCAAGGCGTGTATGCATTACCTTATAAATATCCCTGTTTTTTGACGAAAATTTTTTTCATTTACTTATTAAAATTTCAGGATGTTCAAATATGTATAAACATGCGGAGGCAGAATATTTAATTCTTTAAAAAAGTGGCCGACACGATACATAGACGATACACACAGCAATGCTTCTAATGCTACGTTTTGTAATATAATAAATCCGTTTAGCACCAACTGATGAGCCCCAAAAGATTAGGTCATATGAGACGAGACCAACGTTATGCAAAATAAAACAATCTAAGCGAGTGCACATTCACGGCGCAACGAAGGTTACGATGGCATACAAAGCCAACCAGCTAACATAAATATACCCTCAAGCATCTTCCAATGACCTGTTAGACATTTTAGAATCTGTGATCAACAAGACAGTCCCAAAAAAAAATTAACCACCTTACTACCGAAAGCAAATCGTCGATCCAAATCCATATGAAGTCCACCATTTGTCGGTCACTGACGCCGTGAACCTAATAACATTTGATCTTATTTTCTTAGAGATATTAATGACTTCGCATCACCACCAGTCATTATCTGATTTATTACTGTTGCAATAGGAATAGTGAAAGGCGGACCGCCATCAAGAAGCAGAAACAATACAGCTCGTGTCGTCAGCCCATATGAGAAAGGGTGCATGATGCGAAGAAGATGAGATCAGTAACGTATAAAAAAAAAATAAGGCGGTTCTAGAATCGACCCTTGCGGGGAACGCCGCAGCTATTCTAGATCCTTTAGATGATTCTTTAAACTTAACGTTATCAAAAATTCATCTGTTTACCGAGCTACCCTAGACGGTTCTGACCGCTGAAACAGTTACGATGCACACAATCCAGCGGGCACTCCCCGCACCCCAGAGCTCGCAATTTCACGAACAGTAGCGAATCATCTCAAAACTCGAGGCCTTTGGTCAGGTCGAAGAAAACACACCCGCACAGCACCCCTCTTGTTTCTAGAACATCATAACTATCACTACAAAAGCCGATCAGTAATTGAATAAGGTTTGGACAAAAAAAACGTTTCTTCCAAAGATAATTCTGTCAAAAAATAAACAAGACAAACTAATGCGAGAACATAGCTACTAAAGAATTATGTTTAACTTCATAAAATATTCTCTTTCTTAAATTAAGAAAAATATTGTGTGGTGACTATGTCCATACACTGTAAATCATTCTCTACTAAAGCGTAACGAAAGTAGAAGATAGATGTTATACATTTTACTATACTTTATCAAAAACAACTTACCATCCTGTGAATATTAAAATCCTAGTTGATCGTGTGAAGATAAATTACACTACGTAACTTGTGATATTCTCGAGTTTCCGAAGCTCCAGGTTATCGAGACGGATAAAAGTTTCCTCGAAGGTAATACCATCATTTTTATGAAACGATAAGCGAGGTTTCTATAGAAATTTTGGAAAAATCGAACAAATATGAATAGATAGCATTGATAGTTTACTAAATGTTGAACGAAATGTTTTGCTATAACCTTTTATAGCTGCTAATAAATTCGCCACCAATGAAAACTGCAAGTTGTAAACACTAAAACTATTTGGAACTAATATGTACTTATATTTACTTAAGTACGATATAATTGAATAAGGCTTGAAAATTATTAGCAGTATGTATGTTCTTATTAATTTACAAACGGCGTACCGGAAATTAGGTTCACGAAATTCCAAATATTTGCAGGGAGGCGTTTGCACTGTAAGTGACTCCATGTCACGCATAGATGCATACATATGTACGGACTACTAGTGGCATACGTATCAGATATTCGTCATTAATTAACCGCTGCCATGGCAAATGTTTGGCTTCGGTATCTGTTTGACGGAGTTAATTGGAACTTACGATGTCAAGAGAACTAACAGGTATCTCTAGCAGTAGTCGCTGTTCATGAAACTGCACGCAAACAACGTCGACGTCACGTATAATGCGGTGTTAAGCTGTGAGTACACATTCTATGCAGTGATGAATACTGGAGCGTAAAGGTAATTCAATCGGACTGTGAACGCATGCATAGATAGAGACTTTTAATGCTCACAATATCTATCTCTAATATAATTGAAAATACTATTATTTAGTTAAAATAATGTGTTATTGAAAAAGAAATTATAATAAATGCTTTAGCAAATATCATACTCTTTTATACTCAAAAACTTTAACACTATCATATTGGAAGTACTTTTCACTATACCATTTAAAGGTTGTTGACAAATATAGTCACAGCTGTGGCGTTATCGACACTACACACTTCAAAATATCTTACCATAAACTCTGACACACAATAGCTTTGCTATTCGAAACGTGAATCCAGTATCATGAAATCTGTGGTGAGGTGTTTTGAAGTATGTAGTTAAAAGATTTAATTACAATTATAGTCCAATCTTATTTTACTAGAGCATGCATTGGATCCATTATGGTTAATTTCGTAAATATTAATTAACTTCTAGGACTGGTTCAGCACCCTAAACGTAGCAAGTACTCAAAGAAAAGCTCTAATCTCGGTTTAAAGCGAAATAAGGACGCAATTGACTTTGGCACAAGCAACTAACGACAAGATTTCTTAGATAAATTATTGAAAGTAACAAGAATGGAAGAATATATCTAAAGAATACACTAGCGCAAACACAGGCAAAATGATTCCTAAAGAGTGTGGGCAATCATTTTAAAGGTATCACTTTACCCAAAAGCCACTCATCATTTGTGGTTTAAGATCTTGTCATGTTGCATGTATAATTCTCAATCTTATCAGCGACTAGTAATTGAAACAAGGACTTAAAAATATAAATAGAAGCTGGCAGAGCTGCAACTGTACCATTCACGAACATGAAGAAATATGTTTGGATAAAGTATTCTCTGAAAATGAACAAGTGGAACATTCCAATGAATTTGGTGCTTATACCTGACCAAAAAACAGAGCAAGCAAATAGAATTATCGACAAAGCAACAATTGTATGGTATTGCCAACCAGCTTCTGAAAGAAGTTTGCGGGTAACAGCCAAAGATAATATATTGGTTTATTAAGACTCATGATAATCTACATTGTAATGGCTAAAATTGGCACAGACTAAACTGCAGAATTACTTGCTAATTATAGCGGTGACATTAGAGATTTCTTTTTCATCCGCAAGTAGAGAAAGCAGCTGTTCTCATTGTTTACAGAATAAAGTTGTCAAGCAATTGTAAAGCAGTGCCCCAAAAGAATTCCTAGGGATCTTGAATCACCAAGATGAAATCACTAGAAATGCCAACGGATATAGAGGAAGTTCTCGTAATTTGGACCTTCTAAGAAGAAACAAGTGTTTTTTTCATCAAGAAACATCAACGTATTACTGCAAATTCAAATGTTAATGCCGAATAGTGTTACAAATCAAATGAAAACCAACGACATTAGAAACAATTTGATGTTTGAGGCAAAATAAACTATTCGATTTGTTAATCTTTGGTTCAATTTAGAATCATCGGCTCTTAAATTGGAGGAAAGGATACCTAAGAAAGCAGGAATTATAAATTATTATTATTATTAAACATTTAAATTATCATAATATATGGGAAAATGTAAATAGTTTAATGCGTTTTTTTTATCGTCTCTTTTGACGTTGTCATTGTCGCAGTACACGCACACATAACAATAAACATTGCCTCTTGTACATTTTTCGTAGGCTTCTTTATCCTGGTTTGGATTTGAAACTAGAAACAAAGTCTTTATCGTCCTTTGATTTGCAAGATTCTCTTCCTATTTGCTTGGTTTTGCCAGAACAAGGTTTCTTTCTTCTTCTTGGTCCCTACATTTCTCATAAGCTTCGTCCAGAAACAAGGATACTTGAAATGCATCACTTTCTCCTTAGAAAACCCTTGGTTTTTTTGCTGCAGAAGTGGCTTCAGGTTGATGATCTTCCCGAGACAAGGGTTTGATTAATTATTTCTTCTTGTATATCAGAAGGGACATCAGCGTTACGCCCATGTTTCTTCTTGGCTAAGATTGCGTATTTATTTGTTTCGTTGAAACGTCGCTTTGATGTCGTCTTGGGAACGGTATAATGTCTTGCAGCAGCATTTAACCCAACTTTATTATTCTGCAAAACTAGAAGCGCACTCTCCATTTGGGCTTTCGACCATTTACAGTAATTCTCTCAACTTTCATGATTCTGAAATAAAGTTACCTAATTTTCACCAGTTCAATTTAAGAAACTGTGTATAGTCCAATTTAGGAAGTGATAACTTCAAAATTTCACAAACTTTTTCGTCTATTAAATGTACGGATAATCACAAAAGAAAAACAACTACATGTAGGGTAAGCTTTACTCTTCAACATAGTACAAAATATTTAATTTCTTACCGTTTTGCAAATATTCCTTAGATTTCTTTGCCGCTAATTTACATCAACACGTACAGAATCACAGATTAGCATAAAATATGAGAACTGCTTGCATCAGTGAAAATTACAGTTAATTGTTACCGGCTTCATTCCTGTTGTGCAGCAAATGACTATAAGATCGCCAAATTTTAAACAGTAACAGAAGTAGGATACTGGTCCATTTAGATGACACCCCAAATTAGAGGATCTATCCCTAATGGCCTTAAAATTAACTTTAGGAGGGAGGGGCTAAATAGCAAAAAGATATTCCTATCGACGGGTCCAGGCTGGAACATGGATCCTTCTTAGTTTATTTTATTTGAACACATAAAATGTTAAGATTTCTGCAGTTGAAGATATGTCAAACACAGTAGCTCAAGTATTACATAAAATCGATTGACATTGAATAAAAATAATGAAAATTTTATAAAAAACATAATGTCGTTAATCAGAATAATAATAAAGTTGGGCCTAAAATAGTTCCTAGCGGTATGCTAATGATAACAGGTAAATATATAGATGAAAATTGCCTAGTAGTGGTATTTAGCGATGTAATTTAAATTTTAACAAATTGATGTCTACCAGAAAGAAATGAGACAAACCAACATGCTACAACGCCACGTATCCCATAATATTCGAATTTCTTAAGTAAAACGATATGATTAGCAAAGCTAGAAACTCAGCTCAAATCATAGAGGTTTAATTACTTAATGTTGTTTTATTCCATTTCCATTGTTACTAAAACTGTTATTAAAATCATGCAGAACTAAGTTGCTCGTCAATTATGAATGAAAAATCTTTTCTAAGATCAAACTTTTAATATACCAATTAGAAAACTTCGCAGTGTCAGAACTGGGTTTACTTTATACATTTGACACTAAGCACATTTTAACAGTTATGCCACTATCTTTAGATATACAAATTAAATTTTGTGCGTTATAATATTGTACATAAATATAGGTAAATATTAGGTTATAGAAGATGATATCAAATTGCATTGTTAATGAAATCTACACATTTGTAATTTAGAAGGCTTGAGTTTGTATCAAGTTGGTTCTTATTATGTTTCTTCATATAAATGGCTTCCTATATGTTTAGATCCTTACAATTTGAAACCCTAATTACTTCTTAATTTGGTAAATCCCATCAGATTTCTTAAAATCTCTAATTTGTCATAAATGTAAATTATATTAAATATGAAAAAAAAATCTAGTATGAAAAAATGACTTTCAATTGGTATATTGATTCGTTGTTCACAATGCTCAGCATACCTTTAATCAGGCATTATATTGAAAAATATCAAATGCCTAAGAGTTCTTGTAAAATAGCTTTATTTAAAATAAAAAGCATAATACAGGCAATGGAAAAGGGGCAATAAAGAAAAGAAAAATATTATCAAACTGAGTTGTTTATTAAAATTTTCTACTACAAAACTTCAAATATTTATTTCAGATTTCAGATACATTTCCAGAAAGAATAACGTTATGTAAAAAATCGATTGTGATTTTAATTTTTGTCTGGGGTTTTTTCTATGCACCACCGCAATAGAAGCGGGATTTAAGGAAACGCCCAATCTCCCACGATAATCTGTTTGAAATGCGTCAGACGATATGAATTTTTAAGCCGGCATAATGAAAAGTAAACAAAATACCCGCCAAAATAAACAGGGTAAACTTTGTAGCAGACGCAAACCAAGATGACAGAAGTAGGTCAACACCTTTTCGCATTTGGTGCGATTGAATGGAGATCTATTACACTGAACGCACCGTTTCGAAAAGCTCGCGAAGGAAGGACAAGAAACGTGGAAGTTAAGTAAAAGGAATGACTTCCCTTTAGGAAGAAATTATGAATGCTTTTTTCTCCAATTAGAAGTAAGGATTTTTTTCTCTTTGTCCACATTCGTGCCAAAAAAGCAATTGAAATGTGCTGAAAAGCCGAAATCGATATAAGCATAATGTGGAGCCATACTTCAAACTACACTTTTCGAATTTTACCATTTCCTTAAAGTTAAACGACATGAAATTTAATGTGCTTCAACTGGGACGCCCAAAGACCGGGAAAGAACGATAAAGTAGGACGTAAACTTGAAATGGAATGGAATTTTAACGACCAAACCGTCCTAGTTTAATCCGCGTTAAGTGGATTTTAACGTTTGAAAATTAGATCGGTCACAATCTTGGACCAATTTGGCGGAGGAAGTGTTTCATCCACTTTAAAATATTTTATATCGATAAATGATATTATAAATTAGTAGGCACTTCAATTACAAGGCATATACCTACTTACAGACTATGTAGTAAACTGAAATAATAAAGCAAGATCTACTAACTGCAACTATTATCTGGTTAATATATGAAATGGAATGAAAATTAACCATATATTGCTTGTAAATCTCCATTTAGGTGGCTCCTCCACCAAAATTTTCGTTGCCATTATTGTGAAATATTGTTTCGTTATAATCTCCTAGAACAAAATGGAGAAGAATTTGCAACAAAGCCATGGGCACAAGAGGCCTGCAGACCTGAACATATATATATGCCCAAATATTCTCCTAGAATTTTATTTTAAAACTTTAATTAGAAAAAGAGGAGCTTTAAACTTTAAATTATGTAAATATTCATACCGTCTACAGCAAATTTCTATCTTGTACGATTACAAATATTACCGCCATTTTCCCTAGATACCTACCCTAGATACCTACCTACTTAATAACCACTTCTTTGCACATTCCTTCTCTAGGTACGAACATGTTTACCAACCCGCAGCTGAGATGTAAAATATTTACTTTGAATGATATTCCGCGAAACGTAGTCTAGGCGCTTCGTAGTCGAGTCCTATCCGGCAGGTTGGAATCGAACATGTAATAAGTGCAGACAAACACGTCTCTCAAAATTTCGCACACAATAGATTTTAAAGTTTGCCATTGCTGTTTACCGGAGTTTTGCAACTATTCCAATTAAAACTTTGTTGGGTTTAAGGAGGAAGTTGGCAGCCCTGAGCTAAATGAAATTGTCTTTTCCTTTTTTCCATCTGGCAATTAACGAACTTAATTTAAGAATGTCGTAAAGCGATTGTGGAACCAATTTCTTATCGTACACTTGTGATGAGGTTCTTTAATCTTTGGTGTTTCCTTAGCTTTTATCAAGGGATTTTTCTTTCTTTTGAATTACTACATTATTATACAGTAGCTTACTATGAAAAGTACTTTTTCATTTAATAAAATCACCCAGTCTTTTTATACGTATCTTTACTGAAGGAATTTCCTTCGCAAAAAATGGCTGTGTTTCAGAAGATTTTGTGAGAAACAGTGTAGTCTGATATCATTTCAGAATATATTTACTGTTACAGTGAACATTATGGCATTATTACTTATAGTGAGTTTCTACTTAATTAAAGTAAAATAAGGCAATACCACATTGTTTCAGTAACGACGATACATTTGGCTTCCAAAGTCGAATAAAGATTACTTTCTTTGTTAGAATAACTTGCAGTTAAATATTTACATTTTTTCAATTTTTAGTGTTATTTTCATTCTTGTTCGGTTCATACTTTCTCAGAAGTTAGATGTTGGCTTTACTAGATTTTTAAAAGTAGTTCATTGCTTAATTTGTAAAATTTTGAAAAGTAAATATCTAACCCTTTGCACTTTTAGATAAAAAATGTAAGTCTAGATCGAATGCTGTAATTAGAAACGTAATGTTCTCTAACAACAAGAAAATTGAGTTTCTAACATTGAAGATATACAACTTTTCATTCAATTCGTGTATACCTACATCATGTAAAATTTGTCACTTATGACTGTCTTTATTGCATCATAATAATATCATGTCATTATTTCCGATGAATTGCAAACGAAAAAGATATTTGTTTATGTTCATACGTACACTTAGTAAAATAGGTATTACCATGCTTTATTTTGTTAATAGAAGTTGTCACAAAATATGAAATATATTGAAACTTTATCATCAAATCCGTCGTCAATCATCGTCAACATCAGTAGAAGTGTTGCAAGTACTTTCCATCCATTCAAAGTATCATAGTCTAACAGAGGATCATAACCCTTGCTTGCTTTCTTCTACACGTAATAATGGAATTACGCCAGCGAATTGGTTAAGTTCTTACTCATTTTGTTGTAAGAGAAAAGATATTCTATTCTCACAGTTTAAATAATTAAGTTTTATAATTCAGCATCAAAATTTTACAAGCAAATTTTTTGGTAACTACTGAGGAACTAGAAGATGTCAAAGTTAATAAGAATATAAGTTGGTATTTGAATCGGTTGGATTTAATAGTGCTTGTCAAATAGTTATCAAACTGATTTGTTTTAATACAGGGGGTATCCGGTTGTAAAAATGTAGGGGAAATTTGAAATGATCAAAGTATTAAATAATTAATTTTTCGATTGAGTTCTTGATAAAATTTTCAAGGATAATTATATCTGTTGATATTGCAAACTTCACTTACTTATGACATTTTAAACAGTCCTTAACTTTTACATACTAACAGCAGATTAAGAAGAAATGTTCATTTAAAAATTTCTAAGTTCGGTTTATATTTTTTTTTAATTTCTTTATCCGTTTCATGCGTAGGGAGACTTATACGCAGTTACCGACTTATAAACAAATTCTCTTTCATCGAGAGAAAGGAAGTGGATCGGGACTGCAGGGTCGTCCGCACAGCTAGTTCTTACAGGGCTCTGAGACCAATCAGCGTTGCAATGAGAAAGCTGTTTGTTCGAGTAGATGAATAATATTAGTTTATACATGTATATAGACGTAAATAGAATACATTGAATGATCTTTTTTTGCATAATAGAAGTCCTCTCAAAATATGCAGACCCCTAAAACTGTATCCCATCTGATTAATTGTATTTTTTTGTAAGAGGAGGAATCTTCAAAGGATCTTCTGGGCAAGCTTCAGCACGCTTTGTGTTTCAAACACACTGTTATGGTCCAATTTGAGCTTAGCTTGTATATCCGCCGAATCGAAGCAACGAATCAATACGCACGCGCGAAATAATCTAATTTCGCATGTCTAGCTTAGCCAAATCTAATTTCCGGAACAGAAGCGTCCTTCCACCCTCGTCACTTTTCAGACAACCTTGGTCCCGTGTAGACGCACAGTCACTTGGGCCCTATTCGAATCACAGAATTTGTTGTATTGTGTGAAGTTTTGGATTGAGAATATTACCCCATTTGTAGGGATAGTCGTCTTGTCTTCAAAAATTGATGAAATCACTTAATCATTCTTGTGAGAATTTACAAGAGCTGAATTGTACTATAACTGCTACAAGGTAATGGACGCCATTGTTCTATTTATTCTAGTGTTCACTGAATTTTTCGCTTTCTTCCGCATTCGCCTGATTATCGTGTTTCCGTTTTATTTAATTAGGTTATTGTACCACCCGCTGTTAGTGACCACTGTTGTTCGCAGCCACCTATTGTTCCTAACCACCCATTGTCATTAGCCACCGTTGTAATTAGTCATCCATTACGAGCGGCCTGTCACTAGTTAATTCTAAGAACAACTAAAGACCTTACCGACCGCTAAGAATAAAGTTATAAAGGTAAAGTCAGGTAAGTGTGTAGTAAAAATTGCATAGTGCGAAGAAAATGTAACACTGTTCACATAATAAGACATTTTGATAAATTTTACACATAGAAGTACGTAATATATGCTCAGTTGAAAGCCTTCAATAGATACACCTTTTATAATTATCAACGGTTTACTAGAAAAAAAAGAAATTTTAAACACTGTCAATACTACACACTTACCCAGCAAAATGAGGCAAGTGTGTAATCGTTCCGCATTTTATATATTAATAGCATTATCCTTTAGTTCGGCCAGAGTGAATACTAAACTGATGCTGTTTAATAAGGTATGATATATTCACAAGATATTCAAGTTTACACGTAGGAGATAGCGAAACTTTTGTTTGTAAAACTAGTATGAAGTTTAGTACATTAGTATTATAACAAGAGGACGTCCGTATTTCAATTTTAAAAATAAATATAGCCAAACTACACACTTGCCCCGGTTACACACTTACCTGACTTTACCTTAACCCTTTCACTCCACCATCTCACAATACAACTGGATCCCAGTGTGCTTGGACATCGCAGTAATGAACAACCTTGAAACGCGGTATTTGTATATGTACTTTCACTCTACTGTATAAAATCCAGGATATCTACACCGACTTGTCGTTCCCACTCCTCCAGTTCTTTATCAGTCATCAATTCTCTTGTCCATGAATCAGTAATCAGAATAGACTTACGTTCTTTTGATACTCCACCTCACATATTCAACACTGTGTGTCGAACATTGTCTTTATCATCATAATTTGCACATAGGTCGTACAATCGTTCTGGAATCTCTTTGCATGTGCTCGGAATATACCGCGTCCAGTCAGTACTTGGGTCATGTAATATTCTAACTTCCTGAATTTACATGCCATCCATAACGGCATCCAGATCTGAAATGAGTACTTTAGTCCATTGTCTTTCGTTACTTTTATCTCTCACTTTCTTTGCCACATGTCGATTATTGATAACTTCGCATTTTAGCGGGCCACTATACTACCATTCTTATACATACATTTTTTTGTACACCTAGAGACCGATGGGGCCGTTGATATTCTTCTTCTTCTTCTTCTTGATCCTTAGCTGGCGGCTGGCGGAGGTTGCCCATGCAACCAGTACGCTGCTGTAAGTGTCGCAGGATTTCGGACTTGTTCTATGATCGCTCTCCACGCTTTCCGGTCCATGGCGGTGGTCCTAGCTTGATTGAGGTCGAGACGCCGGTTCTTCAAGTCGTTTTCCACTTGTTTTGTCCACGTTTCTTTGGCGCGGTGCGTTGTACTTTCCACTGGGCGGGTCGCTGTTTCTAGAGAAGTCTTTGTGCTATTCGGTTTGCACCCATTCTGCGGACTTGGCCAAACCACCTCAATCGTTGTTGCAGGATCACTTCACCGATGGCTGGTTGTTGTTGACAGGTTGTCCGAATGGTTTCGTTGGTAATGCGATCGCGCAATGAAATTCCCAGGATCTGTCGCAGACATCGCATTTGGAATACCTCGAGTTTGTCCAAATCCAGTTTAAGCAGGGTCCATGTTTCTGACCCATAGAGGCGAATTGGCAAAATCAGCGCCCGAAAGAGGCGAATTTTGGTCTTCATGGAGATGTTAATCTTCTTCCACAGGCACCATTTGAGAGAGGCAAACGCCGCGGCTGCCTGTCCAATCCTGCTGTGGATCTCTGCTGTGGAAGCCACTTTCTTCTCCTGAACCAGTGACCCAAGGTATTTGAACTCCTGCATTTGTTCGATCTGTACACCGTCGAGGTGAACGGTGGCCTGCGATCCATCCGTTGTCAGCACCTTGGTCTTGTCCACATTGATTTTCAAGCCGTACGATTGAGCGATGCGAGAAATATCATAAATACGATAACTGTTCGCCGTCCATACCGGATTCGGTCCTTCATTAGTTGTCGAAGAGCAAAAATTTGATCGCAGCATCCTCGCCCTGGTCTGAATCCGGCCTGCTCCTCTAGGCTGGTCTGTTCTCGATGTTTTTGTAGCCTCGACTGAATGATCTTCATGAAGACTTTGCCAACGATCGAGAGAAGACTGATGCCGCGATAGTTCTTGCATTCCCGATTGTCGCCTTTCTTATGGATGGACACGATGATGGCTGTCTTCCATGCGATTTGGAACTTGTTCTGTACGCCAGATAGTTCGGAGAAATGAGTGAAGGCGATGTAGCAAGGTATTTCCTCCAGCTTTAATCGCTTCTGCAGTAACCTGATCCGCCCCCGGTGCTTTGCCGTTCTTCAGCGATCTTATGTCTGCCTTTACTTCCACAGGCGTGGCTCGTCACGGCCATCGGAATTTCAAGAGGTCGGCGGGCAATGGAGCTATCCGGGGCGGTTCCCTGAGGCGAAATCATGATTAAGCAGTTCTTCAAAAAGGCCTCCCCACCGTTCCAGGTGTTCGGAAGGTGATCGCGCAAAATTTCCATCCGTTTTCTTGATGTTGTCATTGGTCGACTTGGTTTTTCCGTTCAGTCCTCTGAGGGTACGGTATTCGTTCTTGGATGCTGCTTCTTTAAGATCAGCTGCCACCAGATCCCAGTATGCCTCCCTTTCCGCTTTCATCTTTCGGCGGACTTCACGACTGAGCTGCCGGTAAAGATCGTGGTCAACCAGTTTTACCTTCTTCCGTTTGTCCACCAGATCTACCGTTGATATTATGACCTGCAACGCCTCTAATGACGTTGTTGGGAGAGCTGATGCCACCCTCAGCAACATTATCCTTTCCTGCTTGCTTTCTCACAAGATTTCGGCAAATTTCTTTTTCTAAGACTTTGTACCAAATTGGCGCACCATACAGAATTAGGCATTGAGTGTGTGACACTAGAGAGCAGGCCCTGTTTCGCACTACTCGGGCCACTTTCATTGAGAATCATGCAAGTGAGCGACGCTGTCCTCTCCTTCGTCTAACATATTTGATATGTTTGCCAAAGTACAATCATTTGTCAAAGATTATTCCCATGTGCTTGATGGATTCTGGCGCTATCTTAGTCTGCCTAATGTTGAAGGAGATGTTGTTTTCTTCCGTTTATCTTTTAAAATTACCGCGTCTGTTTTTTCAGGTGCCATTTGCAAATTTCTTCCCACGAATCATTCATTAATTCTGTTCATCCCACAGAACACCAATAAAGAGAAACGCAAGTTCTGTACAATTCGTTGGAAACACGTGACGTCATGATGGAGCGGCCATGACGTCACGTGCCAGCCATGCTTACGCAATATGGCGCCAGATTTTAAAAATTAGATATGTTTCGATTTTCCTTAATCTCATCAGTGTGATACGTCTGCTAATAATGGTTCGTATTTACGGCTTACATTAAATTTAACAATGTCGTGTTTATAGTTTTAATTTATGTTTTAACAATTTTTGAGATTTTAATTTTTTTCGCAAATAATCGTAACGTGTTTCTTATCATTCATCTGATATGAACAATCACATTTTAAGAACTTAGAACTTAAGAAACTTAGTTACAGCATTGTTAAATTAAATATTAGGGGTGAATATGACCAATATGCTTGCAGAAATCACAGACATATCTAATTTAAACAAATAATTAGTCTAGAAGTTAGGTTAGAAACAAATCACTAATAAAATTTAAATTCTTTTAAACATGCTTCTGTTATAAAAACATAATGAAATTTAGATAACAAATGAGATCTCTCTGAAAACAGGGAAACTTAAACTCTGAAATTCTAAAACAAAAATAAACTCTAATAACACGTAATCAATAAAGCCTCAAAAGGAATATCCTCTGTGCCCACATTAAATTTGGTTTATTTAATTTTAAATACTATTTATAAGCAAAACTTTTAATTAAACATTGGAAAAAAAGGAAGTTTTGTTGAAATAACCCTTGAATTACGATTTGTTTAAGGAAACAGCCTTTTGTTGTATGTATTTATAGATACCTAGCCGAAGACATTTCTTAATAAAACTAACGTAAGAAGTATGTTCGTGCAAACTTGGAACAGATTAACGCACACCTCTTTACTTTGTGCGAGTGACAAGAAACGGATGGGGAAGTAATTGTTTAGAGATAAAACTGTACCCGATCGTGATAAATTAATAAATAACATGAATTTGAAACTAAATTGTTACTATCTTGTTTTAAAAGAACCAAATTACCTGATTAGTTTCCAAAAGTAGGTGATAATGGGGACAACTCATTATTAAAAATATTAGAGAGGTTGTCAGGAAAATAGCATCGCTCTTAAAATACATTTTTAAGTAATGATTATTGTAACCTGAACTATCAAAATGCCTTGAGCATATTCGAAAGTTTTCTACGCGGTATCATATAATATCCTTCCAAGTTTTCAGCGTTGGTTTATATATTAGAAACCTACGGCAACGAATTCGTTCTTTAACTCTATCAATCTTAGGCTATAGATATGCCAAATTACAAAACGAACATTTTGCATTAAATCTAGTAAATTAATTTATTACTTACGTTTTGAATAGCACAGAGGACGACGTTTTAACACTATTGGCGGGTAATTACAACTGTGTCAACTGCGGAATATTAGCGGGCAAAGTGGCGAAATCGTCATCATGATGGGGCAAACGTTAGAAATTATAATAAATCTATTAAAAACAATCGAAAATTTTCCTACCTGCATCATATTTACAAATTACAATTACCAAGTGTTTAAGGTTATTTAGATATTGTATTGTGCTGATACTAGGGATACTAGGTTTATGAAGCAATAATCGCCAACATTCATTTAACGAACTGAAGTTGAATTTCTTTGTGACAGAAGTGGGCGGCCGCCTCGTGGCTATGTTCGTTTGTTTCCAATAACGCGTATTACCTTTTCATACCCGTGGTTCATCCTCAACAGCTACCAGCAGCGCCATGTTGTCCGAATGGCCTATCAGTTCAGATTATATCGTCAACTCATTAATTATATTTAGTGCATTAGGATAAATAGTCCTAGTTCTTTTTGTTTGTTTGTATTATCAATGTAGTGCTCTTTAAAACATTTTATTTCTTTCAAGCGCCACTCGTAAACTTACAACAAACATCCCGTTGTTACTCTTAGATCAAATATGTATGTCTTTCGCCGTACATAAAAGCTCTTGGCCCAGTAAAACGTTACCCCATAAATACATTTTAATACTAAATGCAGCCCAAGTACCGACGCAGACCGCCGACTCGCGCCACCGCCCTAGAGGTGCGCGCACTTGAATTTTTATGACCTTATAAATTCGCAGTAATTGAGTTAGAAATGTTTAAAGCATAAATTTCCCCGGGTTAATTCGGAAATAAACGTTCCGGACATTCCGAAACGAGGTGAAGTCCTTTTTTGCCCTCGCCGGACTCTTTCCTTCCATTCGGTCGGCAATTAACGATTCCGATCCCCCATCCGCCCTTGGCCCTTGCGAAAAGACTTCTTCCGCATCGACATCTGATGGGATATTAACGTTTTCACATCGGCATTGTGCGCGCGTCACGCGTTGTTCGAGAACGGATCCGGGATCGAAGAACGTCGTCGCCGAGTTTTCTTCGAGACTTAATGTTTTCATTTTCCTTTTACCGGCTATTCGTCGGGTAATATTCGAAATCCGTGAAAATGGAGTGAACCCGTCGAGATGCATAAACAAGGAAACGCCATCCGGAAAAGGAATACCGCAGAGGATAGAATGAAACTCCAGAGATTGGTGGGATTTGAGCTGTAATATTCTTTTCTTTTGTCTGATTATTCCGTTTCCGGTATGTATTAATGATGAACGAAATTTTTCACTATGCAAATTTTGTGGAAATTGCATCATCAGTGCGGATAATGATTATGGAAATTTTTAGCGGAGATGGGAAGGAATTTATGAAGGAAAAGTTAATTATTAAACTAAATTATAATAAATTTTCATATTTTTAACCCTAGGATACTTAAACTAAAAAATATCGGCATTTACATAATCCGGGCCTTGGGTGCAAGTAGCTCAGTGAAAGCCTTGCATCAGAGGAAGCGAGAAAGAATGCCTTAGAAAATAAAACACTAAAGTGAAAGAGGAAGCAGATTACTCCAACTCAAAAGCCGCTTAAGAGCAAGAAACAGGAAGTGGAAAAAAGCACCACTTCTAGCTTCACAGAAAGCAACTATGCAATGGTTGTCAAAAAAATGCAGAAAATTGCCATTCTGCCAAAAGAGTTCCCTGAGATTATCCTCATTGCGGACGAACAAAAGGCAGTGGAAGAAGAGGATACAATGGATGGGAGCATAAGATCTAATTCAAAGGCATCCACTTTCGGCCGGAACTGATCCCGGTTGAATGTGAATCACCACATTCCGTAGAATGGCTTCACCTAAAAATACCCATGCTAAAAACTAACTAAAAACGATGTGCATGGGAGTAAAGTTTCAGAGCCGGAAATTGGCACTCTGTTTCTCTCTAGATGTCAGGGGCAAACCCTTGAAAAAAAAAGCACTAATAAAAGCTCAGAATGAAGGGCTAAGAACATACCTTTGAAATATCTTAAGTTTGAAGGATGAAGGTAAGGGCCAGCTCTTGAGGGTGGGAATCTCTAAAGCCTTCCTATCAAACCATCACTAGCAACGGGTATACCATTTATTATATGTGGGCTGGTGAAAGAATTTACCACAAAGTTTAGCAACTTGAGCTAGTGGGATCAAAGCACCATCTTGAAATTTAACAGAAATGCTATCAAATGGTACGCGCGTGGAATTTACCACAAAGTTTAGTAACTAGAGCAAGTGGGATGAAAGCACCATCTTGAAATTTAACAGAAATGCCATCATATGGTACTCGCGTGGCTCCAAAATGGCAGAATGAACTAGAATGGGAATATATGGGCCTAGAACCAAGTAGTTCGAGAAATACCCGAGTATCTTGAAGGGGAAAGTATACTTTATTGAAAGCTGCATCCAGTTCAATATTCACAGGAATTACAGAAAGCAGGAGATTATCATTATGTTTGATAGTCAAGCAATCATCAAGACGCTGAACTCACACGAAATGTGTTCCAAAATGGTCTGGAAATACCTAGGGAAATTAAACAGGATAGGCAAAAGGAATAAAGTAGCCCTCTTGTGGGTTCCCGATCACACAGGAGTGGAAGGAAACGAAATAATGCATAAGCTTGCAAAATAGGGACTGGAATACCATTCGTAGGGAACCCTTTTGCGGGATAAATAGCAATACAATACTGAAGAAACTGAAAGGACATCTGAATAAGCTTAGATTGGTAAGGAACTCTAAACGAACTCTAAACGCAGATTTTGTGGAGAATAGGATGAAACAGCTATCTTCTCTCAAATTCGTAACGCTGTGTAACTCAAGGGCGTTGCACCTGGGGGCATGTCAAATCAAAGAGCGAGACTTACCTCACTTTCGCACTTTCTAAAAGAAATAGGATTGGAAGGCCAGCTGTAAAACAGCAAGAATAGGGGACAAATGGTCTCTTAGATCGCAGTGTATATCACTCTCCATTCACATATACACATGATTTTTCGGAAATCTTTAGGAAATAGGAGAAATGAGCGGCCTATTTGACATGAATAAATTTTGACAATTTGATATAAATTATCTAATAAATTAACTCACGCAACGAAGACATTTGTTGACTGTTTTGTTTTGATAAAATTATCTTGATTTGCCAATTTAGATATGCCATGTAAAACAATTGAAAATAAATATTTAGAATTCTGAAAAATTTTGTTTTACTGGAGCATAATATAACATTTTTGGCGCCCAACGTGGGGCAAGCTTATATACTAGATACTTTGGCATCATAGAGAAAACGTGTGAAAAAATAGTATTTCAGAGGAAGACGAAGGATCACTGGGAATTTTGGAGAAAGAACGATTCGAAAGAAAGCATGGATTTACAGAGGAAAATAAGAAAGACATGAGTAATATTAAATGGGGCTATCATAACTCTTGAGTAACATGGCGATGACAGTGAAAACGACGAAGAAGCAAGTGTAAATAGTGAAAAAGATGATAATAATAATAATAATAATAATGATAATAAAGAGTCTTTATTGTCCAACAGCGAACCAATTCTAGGACAATAATAATTACAAACATAAGGGATAAATAAATTAAAATTTACAAAATTAACGCAATTACATAGTGCAACATAGTATACAACCAAACAGCCTTACAAGATATAAAGGTAACCTAACCACGTAAACAAACCAAACAATAATAAATAAACATGTTTATGCAGATACTAACGAAAAACATCTGGTAAGTGTTTATTTGCACACTGACACATAATTGTAACCGGTGCTCGAGCTAATGCATTTGTACGTGCCGTCGGTAAAAAAAAGGTGTCTGTGGATCTTGCAGCAATACGTGGAACATAGAATTATACCTTTGATAGCAGGTCAGAACAGTCGATTTTATTATTAATTAATTTCCGCAACAATATTGCAGCCTGCTGGTCACGTCTGCCAGTCAAAGTCTCCATATGCATCTCATCCCTAATATTCTGCAGGTCAGCTCCTCTTGGTGGATAATAACCGTATAATTTATAAGATATAAATCGCAGAAACCTTCTTTGAATGCGCTCTAGGGTTTGAGCATGCGAGATATATATAGGGTACACATATAATGCTAGCATTACTCCAACTTTGACATTAAAAAAGTAAACAAATAATGTCTTATTAGACCAGCATCAGTAAATTCCTTGGATATTCGTATCACAAAACCCAACGCCTTGACGCGGATTTACAGAGATCTAATATATGTGGTGCGAAGCTAAAGGATGAATCGAACAATACGCCAAGATCACGTATTGAAGTTTTTGCCATTAGGGCATGCCATTTATTGTATAGGTATGTATTATCCCTGGTATCCTTCTGGTGTTACGAGACTGTGTAGCATTTAGAAATATTTAGTTTTAACATATTAATCTCCACACCATTGTATATTTTATGCAGGTTACTTTGCAGTATTGCAGCATCATTTGGGTGTTTTATTGCGGAGTAAATTTTTAAGTCATCTGCATACGCAAGCGCGGACAATCCAATAGGGACAGCAAGTCATCCAATATAATAGAAAGAGTAAAGGGCTAGATTAGACCTTGCGGTACTCCAGAGGTAACTTGATATTCTGGTGATTGAAATCTATTATAGCAAACATATGCTGATCTATTCATTAGATAAGTCTCCATCAGTTTTATAAATGAAGATGAAAAACCAAAAGAAGTTAGCTTAGATAGAAGGATATGGTGGCTAATGGTATCAAAAGCTGATGATGAATGATGATTATTATGAAGAAGGATTGGAATTGGAAATTGATTTATGAGATTTCAAATAGAATGGTACCGATTTGAATAGTGGGTCAAATAAGGTGGGATTAGATTAAGTTAATGCAGAAAACTTTAAACGCAATGAAAAAGATGACAATGAACAGATTGATAACGACTTATATGCATCGAGTGATGCAACATCAATCATGTTTAAGAAAAATCTCATGGAGCATCGTTTACTTTGCTTCTTGCACGTGTAGCATTTGGTCTATTATGTCAACACCGCCCACAATCATGAGAGATGTTTTTTGGTGCTTACGCGTGCTTAAGGTGCTTTAGCATATTACGTAACTGTTGGTTTTGCGTGCGTAAATTAGCATGGATACGTGAAGGTCGAGAGCAAATCAGTGAACAGTCGTAGATTGCACGATTCTCTGACGCTTTTAATTCTATCGGCATATCATGCTTATTTTGATGCGCTATACCCACAACAGTAATATCTTTAGTCAACAAGTAACTTGCTAGTGGAATACTTACTAAAGAAATTGTTTATCGAGAGATTGAAATCTGGCTTATGAACGGCTGCGCACAAAAGTACTACTTCTGTGGTTATATATAAATATTTTTTCCCTTTGTGCCTTTACTTTAGCATTGAAGCACAAAAATGATTGATTCATTGAATGAGTTGAGTTAATATTGTCACAATAAGGTCACCTCTCATAGAAGAGTTTCTTCTACGCTAATTTTTATGTTTTTCAATTATTAATTTTTATTTATAACTTGAACATGTAGTGTGTGAGACTTTGTGTATACATATTCGCAATATTACATTTTAAAATCGTGTTACCGAACGTCCAACGATAAGGTAAATCACACAAAGCGACACTGGCGAATACGTGAATTCATTCCATTCGATCTCCAATATCGTTCAGAATTCAATTTCGATATACAAGGGCGCGGGCACTACATGCATACGTAACGGACGAACGTAGGCACTCCTGCATCTTTGTGTATAGCTTCCGATTACATTCAAACCCGATGTTATTGCATACACCCGTTCAATTTCCCTCGAACAAATCCTCTAGCGGGAAAGATCTACATTGTCAGTGGAATGTTTATAGTTCAATACCTATCCTAAATAGCCTGCAACGCGTCAATTCCGAGCGAAGCTTTCGTCGGTCGCGTACACGCCGACACAATCAATTGGCAGAGATCCTAGTGATTGATCCTGTTATTACTGTCGATTGCATCTCTGCCACTAATTTATTGCGAATTGTGTTGTTGTCTCTAACAGCGATCCATATATAGAAATAGACATAAACGATTCATTCCACTTCAAATGAGGGAGCTAAACAGAGAAAAAATCCTTTGTAAATTATTGTAACAATTTTGTATGAGTAAAACTGTATGAAAAGTTGCATTAATTGATGTAACCTTGCAAAATATTAGAGATGTTTGGAGCAGTGTCTGTGACATAGTTCAAAGAGGATTGAACATTACGTGAAGATGGTGTCAATCGGTGGGACTCAATGTTAACCCCACTAAGACTATCTTAGTAGCAGTCACTAGGAAAAGAAAAGCCAATTTCAAAACTATAAAAATGGGCAAATATAGATTGGAGAGCAGAGGTTAAATATCTAGTCGTTATCCTAGACAATAAACTTCTATGGAACAAACACGAACTTGAAGTAACTAACAAGGCCAAAAAAGCCCTGATGAAGAAATTTTGCAGGGAAAATTGGAGATGAAACCCAAAGATACTGCTTTGGATGCATACAGCGATAGTGAGATCGATCATCACTTTGGCATCAGTAGCTTAGAGCAAAAGAACTAATCTGGCCACCGTGATAATTAACAATAATAAAATAATAAAAAGCAAAAATACGTATATCACAATAACAAACAGATAAGAAACAGAAGGACACCTCTAGTTACTGAGGAATTCCTCGATACTATAAAAGAACATGATTCAGCAAATGATCAGCCAATGCTTTCCGAAATAATCCCAGAGAAGTAACACCTTTCAAGACCCTAGACAATTATATATACATTTTACTGCCATGTAATAGGAGCCATTTTCAAATATTTTGTGTTATGCATAGGCACGATCGGGTACTGCTGTGAGTGTACTCCATAATGGCAAGTAGTTGTCTTTATTTTTTCCTAAAAAGTATTTTCTTTTTTTTTTGTAAAACGTTAGCAACTCGTATATATACAAAAATGGAAGAGTGTATATTTGCAAATTCTTAAAAATATCACGACAAGACTCCCGCAATCCAGCTCCCACCATATACTGCAAAATCCGTTTCTGAGATACAAACAATTGTTTCGCATGCGGAGAGCATCCCCAAAAGGCGAAGCAGTAACGCAGACGAGACTTGACGTAGGGATAATAAAATGACTAAAAAAGATTAATGTAACAGTAGCGTCAAAGATTGCAGACCGCGAATACTGCCGAGCATAGCCTAGCATTTAGCGAAACACAATGGGACTCCCACTTCAGGTTATTATCTACGAGGATACCAAGAAATTTACAAGTAGAACTTTTCGGTATTGACTTGCCATTACATTAATGTATAACTGGTAGGACACAGGATTTGCCATTTTTAAAAGTGAATTAATCAGTTTTATCTTGTTTAAGGTAAGTCTGATCATCATACCGCGCTACACAACTGTTGATTGTATTATTCGGTTGAGTTAACGACATCATATATAGGCTCACACAAACGCAACTCGTGTCATCAGCATATTGCGAACAATAAAACTTATCAAGATATCGAGACAGGTCATTAATATTAAATATTAAAGAGTATGGACCAAACGCGGACCCTTGAGGTACTCACATTGATACATTACAGCATTGAGAACAGAATGGCCGCGATATATTGTCCCATTCACGCGTTATGCTAACCAAGGATTTGCGATTTGTTAAATGTGATTTAAACAAGTTGTAAGCAACCCCACGTAAACCAATTCCCAGCAGCTTTTCCAGCAAATGTGGTGGTCCAGAGTATCAAAAGCCTTGCTAAGGTCAAAAAACAACCCACCACACACACCTCCGATCAAGCCCACTGTACACCTTATTCAGCACATTAAGAATTGCGTCACAAGTTGAACTGCCATTAACAAACCAAATTGCGTACACTTATACTTTGTTATGTCAAATAAGAGGTAATCGATATTTATAATTTTCATCAAAATTTTAGTAATGCACATGGCGGCTTATTGGGCGATAGTTTTTTAATATCATTGAACTACCCTTTTTGAGTACCAAATGATTTTAAGAATAATTTTTAAATCATCAGGAAAAGTACCGTCTCGCATACACTGATTTATTAGGTAAACCAAATGCCTAGATATGCTCGGCAGTGCATATTTCAGAATAAAACAAGGAATCTCATCAACGCCCTCTGAGCTCTTTACTGAGATTTATTTAATAACATTTATTATTTCTTGTTCATCTGTAGGAAATAAGTACATACTACTGGTCATATTGACAGTTTTAGTTCCTGTCAATTTTACACCTCTCGAAAGTGCAAAGATTAGCATGCATATGCATAACTGGAGCTATGAGAACTTGCCCAACAGCAGCTATCGATGTAGTATTGGATCTTACCTCTTCTTATTGTGGTAGAGGGCGTGGTAAAAAGAACACACTCACAATGATCAAAAAAGGAACGATTAGGCGTAGGGCTCAATCTCCTGACGGTGATCAAACCTGGGACATGCTCCAGGATGACATGCCAAAAAAAAAAATCAGCTTTGTGAAAGAATTCACCACAAAATTTAGTAACAAGAGCCAGCGGAATCATAACACCACCTTGAAATTAAATAGAAATGCCATCGAATGGTACACTGATGGCTGCAAAACGGCAGAGGGAAGTAGAATTGGAATATATGGCCCAGAACAAATAATTTCGAAAGCTTGGGAAATACCCAAGTATATTCCAGCGGAAATACACGCTATTAAAGATCGTCAGTCTATATCAATGAAATTTCAAAACAGAAGATTATATATGTCTGATAGTCAGCAGCACAAGGCGTGAACCACAGAAATAGTTCCAATGGCCTGGAATGCCTAGGGAACCTAAAGGAGCTAGGCAAAAGGAATAAGGTAATCCTCCTGTGGGTTCCGGGTGACACAGGAGTGGAAACGAGAAAGAAACGAGATAACGTATAATCTCGTAAAAAGAAGGGGCTGGGATACCCTTTGTAGAGCCTGAACCCTTTTGCAGGATAAGTAGCAGTATAACATTGAATAAATTGAAAAGAGAAATGGAGCAGAGAAAATCTAATTATTGGGAAAATCTCCAGGGAATGAGGCCAAATAAAATTCTTCTGGGAACTTAAAACCTGAGTAAGAACAATGTTCGCATATTAACAGCCATACTTTCAGGCCATTGTAAACTGAAAGGACATCTGAGCAAACTTAGATTTCGCGTTTATCTTCATAAAGCAGAAGTTGTGTTCAATGTCAGACTTTTTGAAATTTCATTTGTTAAATTTAGAAATACTCATTCCTTTTGTATTTTAATTATTCGATAAAAAAAGTTTCAAGGCATTTAAAGTAATAAACTGTACATAATCATATTAAATACTTCGTAAACGCTATTTACTTTATCAATCCCTCCTAAAAAATAACAATATCATGGGCGTGGAAGATTAATGTTGGGACATATACTCACTCTTTCGTTGTATATTTTCGTAACATAAGCTGCTTACGTCGTTTATTATTAAATTCGACTTCGGTAAGCGTATCACCCCGTTGTTTAGTAAGCCGCGCCGGTTTATTTATGAACGAATTTAATCCGCAAACGACGCAGACGTAGAGCTGCTAAAACAGTCTAGGCGCGTCTATATTTATTTACAAAGGTTAGTCCCGCTTACGTTGTGTTTCCAATACTAATATTTGCAATTTGCACGCGGCAGAATGACAATGGCAAGCCCCCATATCTAAAAAGAAAACCGTATTGTTCCGGCTTGTAATACCGGAGGAAAATTGCCGAGAAAGCGGCTCGTAAATAACGACGAAAACATTTTTACTGCCGCTGACGCAATAATTCGCGATTCGTTATGAAAATAGAATTATCGTACAATTTATCGTCACCGTCTGTTGTCATTTGTGATATACGTCGCCTGAAAATAGGTATAAATATATTAGAGGTACCCAATATAAGTTATCGATTAACTAGGATTATGGAATTGGTGATATGACCAGTTTGTTCTCATTTTTCAAATGTATAATATTATGATTTATTACGGTGTTTCACTTCGAAGGTTGTATAAATAATAATAATAATAATAACAATAATAATAGAATTTATTGACAACTACTACATTTCATCCGTGAGTGCTCTTCCTATAGCCTTGGTTTGGGTTGATCTTTGCCCTGCCGTAGGTTAATCAATTCTTAGTTAATGATGTTGCTCATTCTCGACCATTATTTTCACATTTTTTCATTTTTCAAATTTTGATTTTTGACGAAATTATTTAGGCACTGATAATTTTGATGTTGCTTCTTTCAAACCATAGGACATTCATTTGATAAATTTCAATATCCTTTCTTCTAAAAGCATATTACTTAATACTGACCAACTTCCGGCATTTTTTTTCCAGATTTGGACTAAATATATTGTACGATTCGATCAAATCTGTTCATTTTTGTCTGAAATTTAATGAATCTTCATTGCACTTTTCCATGACAAAGTAAGAGTCTCAGACGGTACCTATGACAAACTCTACTTTACTTCTTATGTCATAGTTTTTCATAGATCTTACTTTATTGCGAATGTACGTAAATCTGGCACTAGATGCTTTTGAAAAAGACAGAAAATTGGTACGTTTCATTATGAAAGGTTCGATTATCTTGGAAAAATTCCGCACGGAAAAAAATGTTCTAAAAAAACACACAAATGTAGAACAGTTAACTACAATTTATGGTGGGTATATGACTGGCTATAGCTTACCTTAATTTCTACAACACGATTGTAGTTAAGGGATTGTATTTCTATTAAACACAATATTGTTGTAAAAATTACTAAAGAATCTGTTCCGAGGATTCACGCAATAGTGTATAAATTTTAGTTACATGATGCTATGGTTAGACTACCCGCGTTACCGCTGAGTATATTTTGAGTTGCATATTTTGATTTGTTTACTTTCTTCCAGTTGCTCAATGTACCGAGAATTTTTCACAAATTTACGTTTATTTTGTATAAATTTAGTTAAAGAGTTTTTTGTTTCATTTTAATTAATTTAGTGTTAAATTTTCTTAAATTAATTCCATTCATTTATTTGTCTAGTGTTCGCTAGTGTATGTTTAATGCGGATTCTATTAGATTTTATCGTTGAATTGTTAATACGACTGCGTTGTACCATTTTGAGAGAGGAATTTTCGTATGGGTAACAGTTGTGGAGTTTTGTCAGAGAGTTCCTTGTTCGACTATTAACGTGAGTATACGTATTTTTGTATATCATTTTTGCCATTTTGTAATTCATTTGATATTGAGATTTAATTTCTGTAAAAATATAGCCAATCAAGGAATTGTTATTGTGATAATTGTTAATATATTGAAGTGTGCACATTATAGATATAAGATCAATTACTATTTTTGTTTGGGAAGATACATTTTTAGTTTTTTTTCTCATTATAGTTTTAAGAGTTAATGTTTCGTTATTCTACTTTGCTGTTTTATTTTTAATTATCTATCACTTCAGTTGGGTGAGTAGAAGCTTTGTTTTTGCATTTTGTTTAATTTTTGTAATTTTCTAGTATTTGTCCGCGAGATTACTTTAATTTGGAATCAAGTGCAGTTTTTATTTTAGGCCAGAACCTTCAGTTCACGGTTTTTTTCTGCACAAGTTGTAATTTTACCCATTTTGTATAACAAATTTGATTGTTAATTAACGACGTTGGATTAAAAATTCTGTTCTTTTATTTTATATAAAACCTTTACAAATTTTTCGGGTAATTAAGAAAGTTAGATTTCATTCACTCACAATTTACTTGTCGTGGTTAGATTCAAGTTTTAATTCGCGAGGGTAACTCTGAGGTAATTGTTCTTTTGCGTTCATTAATTTTATCCGTTGAGCTGGCTAATTTTCTTTTTTTTTTTTTTAAAATCAGTTAAGCATTAATTCATTTAATTCAGTCAGTTGTACGAAAAATCACCTTGTTAGGAAGTAAAATTTAAAACAATTTTTTTTTACTATTCAATACACTTCTGTCTGAAAAATTACAACAATATTACTGTAATGATTGCTACAATTATGTATAACTACCATACCCGTTCAACGTAAAGTCAAACATTATTGTTTCAGACAACACTACAATTTTGTAATAAGGAGTACTAGATGCTGTATCATAATAAAACATTTAAATGCAAAATTTTATTCATATATGAATTGTAATATAATACATATTAAAATATGAATTGTAATAAACATATGACACCCATGTAAACATATTTTTTACACATTATGTTAAAAAAAACTACACACCATTTAGATATCTAATCAAATGTAACATATATCGACGGGAAATAAGATTCAAATCAGCAATAACTCATGACATTGTTAGGGTGTAGTATGACGTGCAAAGCTGCAGACGCATATGACATAGCTCCGATTTGGTGACCTAAACTGTGTTTACTTATTAAGTTAAGAAAATATCTGTACAGTTGGAAAGTATTCTTTGAATTTGGCCTCGAATATTTTTGAAACACCCAATACAGGAGTAGAGTTCCTTAATGTCATCTAAAGTTATTATTAATTCTTGAAGCTTTCTTCATTTACTTCATTATCTAAAACAAAAATGAGTTAAGGTTAGATAACACGAATGAGTTCTTTATCATCAAGCAATAGGATATTAGGTAGAAATTATGCTCTTAGTTATTCTTAAGAAGTACTGTAGTAGAATCTGAGTCATCACCACCTGTGCGCTACACATGCAGTAAAATACTGCCACTGGTAGGAATATTTACTTATTGTTAGATTAAATTAAATTTATATCGTTCTTAATTAAGACAAATATATTTATTATATAACGGTATTAACCCAACACAACCCGTTTGATGTTTTGATGTAAGGAAACTCAGATATTTAACACTCGAAATATCAAGCATTTTGACTGCTACCGTCTTGACAACATTGAATTGAGAAATGTTTGTTGTAGAAAAAGAGTTGAAGTTGAGTTAATATTTGATTTTTAAATTTTTTAAATTTAGAAACCTAATTTATTCATAATACATTCTATATTCTAAACTTAAACATTTTACTGGTTTGAATTAAATAAATCATATTTCATAATGTACGAGAATTTTAAATCGAAATCTTATTAAATCGTATAGAAAAATTGCTAAATTACCGATCTGTAACTACAATATGTGTTTCTAAATAAGAATGAACGACAGTAAACCACTAAATTTGAGTTAATAAACTAACGCTAAGTAATTTAATTAAAAAAAAAATAAGTAGTAAACAGTTACTATTAACACGGCTAAATGGTTTGGACAGCAATCAAACCAAATTAAAAACAATCTACAAAATAAAGATGAAAACCCATAAACAAACCAAAAAGCATACACACTTTATTTATGAAAACTAAATTATTACAAAACATCCCAACCCCGTGCTCCACCTAAAAAAAAATACTTTTAAAAAATTTTCAAATAGATGTCGCCATTTCTTTTATTAAAATTTAATAAATAAACTCAAATTATATTTCAATAGGCTGCCAGGATTGTAAACGGATATACATGGAACAAATACAACAATATATCGGGAAAGTGCACTCAATATTTCATAAATACTAATAACTATAATTCCACAGCTTTGGCAAAACACTCAGTAAATAACAATCATAAATTTAAATTTAATGAAAATATTAATATCGAAAATAGCTGTTATAAAAGGGTGTTCAATGATATGTGTTATATAAAAAAAAATACATGAAATCAATAAATGATAAAAATGATATAAATAAACTCAGTCGTGTCTATAATTTAATTTATAAAAATAGAATATCGTTAGGAATTACTTGAAATCGAAACACGTAAAGGATTAATGTTAGGAAAAAATTAACGTTTTGTGAAATATGAAAAGTTGTTAAAATAACATAAACTTCAATATGTACTGATCAAGTGCTTTATCGTGTGTATTTTAGTCAATGTCGAACAAATTTGAAATTTAGGGCTCGGTAGCAGCCCAGTCCCTGCGATCATGACTTGCCAATATTCGAAGTAGCCCATTCAACGTGTCGAGCTATGCTTATATTATACATATAAGACAATTTAATAATCTAGGTATCATTAATTACTTATGGTTGAATATTTGTTATTTTAAATGTATTTACCACACGGAATAAGTAAATCAAAGCTCACATTCCTCAATAAACGATTAATTTATTGCGCAAATATTAAATGCCCCCAGAATTCATTAACACGTGCATTCATTAACCAGATAAAGATATCTACCGTGCGATTTACGCAGTACCGCATATAAATTCAGATGAACCTTAATCGCTTGATATATATTGAATATGGTGGTTTGGCTGCAGTGCCACTGCAGGTTATTCAGCCGCCTAGAATTATAATTAGTGAGGTAATCTCTTCCAGTTAATCTGCCTAACAAAATTAATTTTAATCCCTTACCGTATGCATGATAACAATACGAGTGTCCCTACGGGAAAGTTACTGATTCCATTATATTGATACAATTGCTTTTAGATTTCGGGATATGAGTTAGAGCGTAGAGACTAGAGCTATAAATTCCCTCCTTTACGGCACTTTCAATAATACAATATCGATTTTACGGAGATTTGAGCGGAAAAATTGTGCACCGATTTTCTCGAAAAAAGAAATACGACGAAAACTTTCCTAAAGAGGTGTTTGAAACTTACCCTCATTCTAAAGATAAAATAATAGCGCCTCAGTCACTTCAGCAACAGATGAGGGGAACTCCTATACTAATAAGGAGGGTGATCATATTCAACGTCTCGGCGGGTGAGCAACTTCCCGTCTAAATAACTTAATAAATCATTGTTTCGTTTTAGGGCGACGTCGAGATTGATGTGAATATTTTCGTTCTAATCGTCTGTTATTGCAGGCCGTCTCATGAAAATTTGGGGGATTAATTACCTCAGCACGAAGTGCTTTGTTAATCTCCGCGTCTGAAATTAATATCTTCTGGATCTTTGTTGGGAAATATCAACTTGTTGTTCAATTCTTTTTCAATCTCAAAGTATTGATTAATTGAAGAAAATGTATCTTTCTGAAAGCGCCTACTTAAAAAAGTAATTTCTTCTCTGTCAGGTTTGATGCAAATCAAATTATACTTCTTTAAATTTATATGTAAAGGTTTTAGAAAGAAACCATTTATTTACTAGGTAGCGTATCAACTTAAACACTCACACTAAAGGAATAGATTAAATAATGTTATAAACTCACCTCATGGAAATTTGAAAGCAAAGCATTTGTTAAACAGAAAACACTGTAAGGGATGAAACCAAAGGCGTTGTATACATGCATGTAAATGTATGCACATACATAACATCAAGGACTCTCAATACACTTCGGTCGCAAAGAACCCATTGTCTCTCCGTCAACGTAAAGTTGCAAAGAGGATTTGAAAGACAAATAAGTGGATCCCTATTATACGTGGCAGTGATAAACTAATGACTTTATTATATGACAATTTTCTTTTGAAAAACTGTTACATAATAACTTTTTATAGGAAACTTCTCCTAACCACACAACATTTATCTCTAAGCTGCTATTTCTTAATAATAACGAGTCTTATTCCATGACATTGAATGATCATTATTTAAAAGCACCTAATTATTTTTGTATAGTTTTATGCATTTTATACGACGAACATTACGATTGAAATGCTTATTTGTTATTAAATCAGTGACATTTAGTGTTTCTGCTGATGAAACGTACGTCCAGTTTAGTGCAGTTTGTGGTGAGGGGCCTAAGAGAAATATGCAGTATTGTCAGTGCCACAGTTTGGAGTATTTTTGTTATAATTATAATGACCACAGCAAGGAGGTTTGCGTTCTGAGCGAACACACGCACATACGGGTGTCGACAGAAAGTTACCCGATTGCCCGTATAATTGCCTCTAGTTGTTTTAGCCGAGTAAGAAAAACACACCCATGCAGAGTGATCCATCTTAATACCCAAGGTCAAATATTGTAGTAGTGTATCTTCCACCCGCAAAGCGCTGATGTAAATGCCGCCAAATCGCTACCGCGAAATTTCAAACTTTTTTAAATATGCATGTTTAATTTTTTTCAGATATGTTAGAGGGCGCGTCTGCCTAGTATGCGTCATTAGCCTATTTTCCAATTGCCATTTTGTATTCTTTTGTTGTTTTGACGGTTGTGGTTATGTTTATTGTGATATTTTAGAGCAGAAAACAGCAGTTTGCGTTTTTTTAGAACAATTATTGTATTTTGAAGTTCGTAGTTCGTAAGTGAATGAATATAAGGAGGGTATCTTAATTATACAAATGAATCATAAATTTAGGTGTAGAATCTGTGAAGTGCATTATACGATTTTGGACGTTATTTATTAAGAGTTTTTAAGTTTTATTTATTTTGTAAGTATGATAGAAGATAGAAATATACGTGGTTGTGATTTTTACTGTGGATCGTCAATTTCAGTGTAATAATCCCTTAACGATATTGGACGTTTTTTATTTAAGAGTTTATGTTTTATTAGTTTTTGTAAGTATGGTATAGATCATGTGGTGTTTAAAAGTTATCAGTTAGTTTTAGGTATATAAGTCATTAAAATATAGTACCCCTTGTTAGTTTTAGTATTTGGAAGATTTATTATTTTCGTAAGTACATACATACATAAGTTTGCTACCAAAAGTGATGCAATACTTACAGAATTAAAAATTGATTATAGAAAATGGTCTAACAGTGTTGTGTTCTGGATGTAGGAATACATCCAAAGAAAAAACTTCATCGATTTCATATACTGATGATGGTGAGTTTTCTTTCTACTTTCTCAGTTGGATATATTTTTTACATATATGGAATTTCAAAGTATATAATGAATGGATTAAGAGGATTGACAATGCTAAACTAAAGATATTACACCTCAGAAGTTCACGAAAATATCGTATCATTTCCATGAAGTTTGTAAAATCGACCCCAAAATATATAGCAAGTCTGGCTAAAGGAATGTAGTTTACAACTGTAAATTTGCAAGGTGAGTGAAGAGCACTTCTATCAGGAGAAAAAGGCAATATAACTTACAATTTTTAGGTTTAACAATAGTGCCATCAGGAAAATTCTTTTATGACATTGGATCATTATAAATTACTTGCAGTAATTTTAACATGAGAATTGTTTTTTTTTTTAATATAGTTATATTTGTTGTCATAACAGCAGAAGTATTAAGATCCATATTTAAATTATTTTTTGTTCGATTCTTTAATTATTTAGTTACAGGTGTAATTTAAATGCTGTGTATAATTAATGCAAGACTGTGTTTCGACAGTTGTATTTATGTATATTTTTCTTTTTCTATTGCCTTTTACAATGTTGCTATTTTTCTTTTGTTGACTAGTTTTCATATCATGTAGTGTTGAAAATAAAGTTCTATTATTATATTGTTATTATTATTAAATTTAAAAATTGTTCTTAATCTCGAATTCCATACCACTAACGCAATTAACTCATTAATAGCTCAAATGTCGACATAAAGTTATAATATATTATATTAGTAGAATACTACGAATTAAACTGTAACAACTACTAAAAAATTACAGATGAATTGCATACACTTATTGATTTAAAATAATAGGTATTTAGATTATACGCAATTTCGAAATTGTAATTTTTTAGGTTGGTTACAAGTATTTAACTGTAGTATTGACTAATATCAAACTGTAGATCAGGCGGTTCAAAATTACGCGCGTTTTCAATTTAGTTTATCTTCCTACCGCGCCAGCGCGGTATTGTGTGCCTGTCTTCACTAAGAATCGCTTTAAATTACTGAAAGTTTTGTACAGAAGAAAGCCATCTGTAGTATCTAGCACCCATGTATAAATACATGCGCCCGTAAATCACGTGGAATATTTCAATGTACAGCGATGACGCATATATACATAACTTGTTTGTTCGACACGAACCAAACGACAAGCTGTGTTTATAGAATATTCTACGCATTAGGCGGCGTCTTAGATTGTAGCTGTTTAATTATATTTTGTGCAGCACTCAAAATATCAACCGTCAGGCTTTCATTGAAAAGTAAGAATTACTAAAAAGTTTACATTTTGAATACGTTTTAAGCACTCTAACAACAGAAAATATATATTGTACTTATTTAAATAGGTAAATAGTGACATTTCTTATTTCTTGTATCTAATTAAAAAAAAAAGAAAAAAACAGAAATAAAAATCACTAACTATTAAATAATAAACAAAAAATGGTAAGTCTTTTATCATTGATTAGAAGAATTTAAATTTTATATCAAAACATTGTATCCACAACAATAAATTGAAATGATGGTAAGTTTGTTATATCTAGTGCACGTTAATTTAAACATTATCAAAAAAATGTATTAAATCTTAAAAAAACAATCACGCTCCTACTTCAAGACTTTATTCAAATATGATGCAACTAGGCAAAAAAGGCAACTCTTTCGCTAAATATGTTAATTAGTTTCATTCCAAATTTAATAAGTGTAAAAATTTGGACCACATAATACTTTTAGATTTTCTTTGTAAATGAAGGTCTCTTAATGTAACAAGAATCTTACATTGATATATCTTACGACTTCGCAAACTTTGTAATCATATGTGAGAGTTCCTAGCATAGACTGCGTTAGACAAGACTGAATTTTTCCCTTCCCCGTGCTCCGAACGCGTGCGTGCTTTATTATGAAAATATATCAAACCTGTATGCCTGAAATATACATGATAATTAAATTATATTGAATTGTATATACAAATTAAAAGTGTTCTATTACTTTGTAGATTTAATTCTTATTATATACAACGTAATAAATCTATCACAAAAGTATTGGTACAATGTGTAATTTAATTTCAAACAGATCGTTTGGAAAATTGCAAGTTTTACGCTGCTGAAATTCTTCTCTCATAATCTTTACAACTTAAATCAATTAATTCGTCTAATTTGCTTCAGTACACGAGGCTGATAATGTAATATTTTCATCAGAAAGGTATGTACTTGAAGAGGTCTAAATGATTTGATTCAGTCTACGGCAAATAATGATGTAGGAATTTGGTGCGTGTTCTACTTCACAAAACCTTATTATCTGTAACTTTGACAGTGCCATCAGTTATTGCGTCCGGTCTAACCCTGGGAGTATCGATTCGAGTAAACTGGAGTCTAGTAACCAAGATATTTCACCTCCTTGACATTTTATGCTTCACTCTTAAATCGCTGAATTTTTAACGATTTATTATCTTCTTAGTTTTTGTTATTTGGGACATAAGATAATTCGCAATAAGTTTTTTGAATAAAAGTAAAACACAACCGAAAGATTTAAACAAACTGGTATTTTAAACAGCGATAGATACTTCAACTTTCTATTACAAACACCCATGAAAAACAAAATGAAACATTAAAACTTAGGGGCCGTCATGGCATCTCACAAAAAAAATGATCTAAGCTAATATAACAAATAAGGAAATGTTATAAATAATAACTACCCAACTCAATTTATAAATAAGTATAAAAAAAAGATTTGCGCAAAATAGAAATAAACAAAATATAACGACAAGACTTAATAAAGAGGAACAAAAAATATATTTCTATGCCATACACAAAACAATTGTTAGAGAATTTACAAAAATTACTGCAACAGTATAACATCAACATTGCCCATAAACCAATTTACTCAAATAAAATATCGTGTACAAAGACCAAAGAGGCTATAGAGTTTAATAATAAACACATACAATTTACAAAATTAATTGTGAAAACTATGAAGGGGTTTATATTGGACAATCACAACAATACATTTAAGAATTTATATAATAATTTTAATTAACAAAAGAATTTATTCTTTTAAACACAAAATTGTCATCAATTTAACACAAGTATACAATACAGTGTCAGGAAATTATTTATTTATTTAACTATAAATATTATATATAAGCCCCTCACCTTATTTCAGTAGCTGGATTGCTGAAAAGTTTGTAGCATTGTGTTTCAAGATTTCTCTCACTAAACCGCTTTCGTCGCGATGAAATATGTTTATATTTTGAAAAAGACCGTTCAACATCTACGGATGTAACACACGCATAATTTGAATAATCTTTATAGGCAGATATCGGATCAAATGCACCACCACCAATGTGTAATCCGACTTGTGCCAGCATAATAAATGTTTATGGCACACTGCACAAACTATTTTGGCACCACCATAATGTAAATCCTGGAATTCACCGATATACTTCTCTACATTACGAAATAATGATCGTTTCTGGGATTTTCTACGCCCGACATTGTATTGTATTTACAATACGTAAAACGTTAACGGGGAATTGCACTATCTCGCATCAAGACTCGACTAACACTGATACTAGATACTAAACACTAGTGATTGGCATAATAGAATGACGAAAAAGACATCATTTGATTATTGACGATCATTCGATAATTCGATAACGTTTGAATTATGAATGATCATTCGATTATGAGTGATAATCGATTATGAATTTTATTGGAATGATCGTGTTTGATAAGTGTAATAAGCATATATAGAAGAATTGAGAGGAATAATGCAAATATCCAATAATGAAAGGAATTGTATTAGGAATTGGGAAACATTATTGATTAAAAAGGAAATGAAGATCTAAAAAAAGGCCGACACCTTCTTCATCTTCTTCCAATGAATGATTATCATTCGATTATCGAAAAAAAGCTTTCGGATTTTTTGCAAGTGCAGAGTAAGAAACAAATTTCAATACGTTCGCGCACAATACCATATATTTATTTGTTTATAGTGTTAAAGTACAGTTGTCATTTACAATTTTTATGTTTAAATGTTAATAATAGCAATAAATTTTAAAGCTCTTGGACAAACACCAGTTGGGTGGACAAAAATAAGAAAATCGAAAATAGTAAAGTAAGTCGAATATAATGTATTTTAATTATTGTAATTAGAAAAAAAAAATACTTCATATATGAGTAAACTCAAACTAAACATAAAATTTTATACATAAAAATAAAATAAATAAAAATAATTGGAATGTATTAACCTATATCGAAGTAGCATTTTTAAGTCAACAGTAACTCAGTAACTATTCCTTCAATAACTTATTAAGGCCTGTATCACTTTATTCTTTATTTTTTTTTAGTGATGATAAAAAAAGGGCGCGGTTCTAATTACACTTTCAGGTAATTAGTTAATGTATTCTTCACGAAGCATCAGGAAATAATAAACATCACTAGTCTCGTTATTCTAATGTCAAAAACCTGTATAAATTTGCATTTGTCTTGCACCTCTGTTTAGTTTATACGTCAGAGTGACATTAGACTAATTCCCAGTAGTGTATTTCCATCTTTCAATACTACAGATAAGTAAAACCGTAATGGACAATGGTATATTTATTACATCGCGTCTACGCCACAAAGATGGTAATCTTAAACGTGGCAGTAGGCTTGCTGCCATCAATTACCCAGACATCCATTATTCTCAACTTTCGCTTTCCTTTGTTTATCGGATAGTCGAAAGTTCCCTCTGCAACTCTTCCAAAATCCGTAAATGCCGTCCTGCCTACCCGATATCCATTAAGACCCTGAAACTAGAACGATCCGTGGCGGTGGTCGGGGACAAACGAACAAAAATTCATTTTTGCCTCACCCTTTCGTTCGTGCGCTTCCTATGCTCTCCTGATCGTGGCGAATTCTAGCAGCCCTCTCCAGAACACACGCAATCCGAGAGAGGTCGCTTTGTATTTCAATCACGAAGTTACACCTATTCACGTACGGATCAGATGATTTCAATTTCAACTTCGGTACACGGCCAGGGCACACCCGACTGGAATAACGTATTACTTCCACACATGAACCTGTCAATGAAACTTTGTATTCTGCTGCACGCAGATAGATATACATATCGGGGTGGTTATGGAGAGAAGTTTTTCAATACAAGTTCAGGTGGTGGAATTATTATTCCTATTGTTCCATTTTTGTTCTCTCTGTTTGCTGAGAGGATAGCTCCCTTTATTTTGAATAGGTGCAATTTCATTAACACTGAAAGGTAAACAAATATAACTGAAAATATATATTAGCTTTATTCGTTATGCTTTCTTAGATATTAAAGAGTATTTATAAAATGGTTTCAAATCTGTGCCAGGAAAGCCAGTTTTTTTTTTTCCGTTGACTTAATAAAACAATTTTTCTTTTGTAATATCTGCTTCTTTTTATTTACCAAATGCTTTATCAATGTTTACTTATTAACTATTAGCATGCGGTTATCAGTCGTATCTGATCTTGTTGCTTTAACATTGAATGACCAACAGGAACAGCAAAATAAAATACAAATGTTTCCACTTCTCGGAATCTAGATATGACGTTCAATCTTCATGTGGATTTGAATTGGTTTGAATTATTAAAAACATAGGTTGAATAGAACCATTGTTTCTCAATTATAAAGCTAGGTCGTGATTTTTTGTATTTCATGAGTGATGTGGATCAAAATGGATAATCCTTGAGGAGTAAAGCGTGTCTCTAATATTCCGCCCATTTGAATCCTTGCATCGTCACTTTGTTCGGCCCTTTTAAAGCTCAGCCCCCTTAAAGTTAGAGTGAATAAGTTTACATTAACACAAATACCCATACTTTATTACTGGATAAATGTTCAAATTATGTACTTATATATGATTTAATTAATTTCTTCTATTTAAAGAATAATAATACAAAATGATTGGCATTTACTTACTTTATTATTATTCACAATACTAATTTTAATTTTTTTTTGAAGAAATAATATTATTTGAATTTGTTTAATTTAATGTATAAGAAATTACTTACAAAGTACACATCACCGCACTATCACTACCCTGAAGTGAATCTATCTGCTTTAATAGGTGCTTGTTATTAACAATAGGTATTTTCTATATATCAACTGGCTCAGCTCACTTTAATTTTGTTCATTAAGCCATGAACTACTCGCGTTTAACGAATTTAGTCTGTAGCACAGACTAGCCTCAGACAACGACCTCAATGCATACTACAATACTGCTTTTGATCGTAAAATTGAGGTAGATGGCGCACGAGTAGCGCCAGCTCTTTTTCAAAAGATGGTTCCCGCCTTTTTCAAAAATTACTGTTATTATGTATTTAATATAAATGGTAATGTATTTAATGATTTTATGTTACTATTGTTATTTAGTTTTATATAAGAAACGTTAGAAATGTAAGGAACAAAGAATGACGTAATCACTAGTAAAGCATGTCTTCAACAAATCGCAAGGAAATATTACCCAGTGGCAAATTCTATCCTTATCGCACAGGAATAACTTGCACGGTACACGTTAAGAATAAACTTTTAATATTGCAACTGTGGCGCCATCTCTACTCATAATTTGTTCTTAACAAACTTCCGTGCAGGTTTCTGTAATAAGCAGTAAGTACCTTCTACAATGCCTCTACATCAATTTTACAATTGCGTAAAAAAGGATAACTTGATGCTATATTTTCATTAGGTAGAAAAGGATAGAGAAGGCGGTACATAGGCAGTGTTGTTCCGAAGCGTACTATTGTACTATTTTAGTACAATTGAATAAAACGTAGTACAATAGTACCTCATTGAAGAATTTAGTACAATATTTTCAAATTAATTATTCCTTGTATTTATTCAGAAAAAAATACTTTCAACTGATGTAAGCGAATAGGTGGCGGTAACAAAGAAATCTGATTCTGTGATGATGGCAGATCATATCAAATTACGGAAACCTGTTTTAAACTGTTAGCCAATCTCAATACATTGTTTAAAAGCATTAGAACAACACTGTACATAGGGCAATACGGTGTCTAATTGTGAGTGTAGTTTGTGGTTTGCAGGTTTCGTCATTCATAGCAAGTAGCTCCTAGCTTAACATATAAAAATTAGGCGAGGTGAGCCAGACAGTAAATAGAAAGCTCTCATTATCTGCTTATAAATGAGAATATTTTACCATTTTTCATTAGTGTTATTAAAGCCTTTGTTTGTTAGGTTAATGCTGGTTAAATAGAATATTTGATTTCACTTGATTTACTGTGTAAGGCATTTGCCTGTTATATTAGTGTTAAATTACATATGACTGCTGAATGTCAAACTATTTGTCATTAAATTATGAGTATTCTGGATACTACAAGAGTAAATAAGTTGACTGTAGTATTTTCTCATAGAGAAGGTCGCCCAAAAAATTATCTTCACCACTGGCAAACAGCGTTTTTTTTTCATCGTCTTCCCTTCGTTTTCCCTTCATGAGACAAGTAATACTGGTTCAGTGCAGCCACAATAGATGGCTTAATGCAGATCGCATGGTATTCCAAGTTTGCTACCTTTACTAGTGTTAATCGTTCACTGACACCCCGTGAAAAACCTAAATAAATACATCCAGCTGCGATAAATTTCTACAATGACGCAAGTGTATGTTATATTAATAATTACGTTGCAACTATAATCTAAATCCTTGAAAAGTAAGCTAGGTTTGGTTAGTACTAGCTGTAAAGAGTAGATATTTTAGAGAAACGCACACGAATTTACGAAAATATCCGTGCTTGTTTATGCTATATTTAAAATGAATTAACTTTGCGCAAAAATCTTCAGGATACGTATCGCAAAAAAATTGAAACAATTAAACAAAGTTAATTCATTTTAAATATAGCATAAACCTGCACTTGGCGTGCACTAATAGCCATCTGCGTTAAAAACGTAAGTAACTTATAATTAAAATCACTTTAACTTCGTGCTGAAATGTGTTGGCGCCGTAACGCCTGGGATTTACTGCTGCACTCCGGAGCGAATTTTACTATTTAACACTAGATATATTCCAAGCGAACCGTAAAAATGGCGTAGGTGGCGGCTATTCACAAAGCTGCCTGGTAAACGGATGAAAAATTACCCTTACACAATTACTCTGACCTTTATATATAACCCTCGATTTAAAACGGTGTGCGGTGCGTTCGTTAAAAGTTTTGTTTGAACCGTTATTAAACTAATCTTTGTGTTCGTTATGCGCGGGATGATGCGGTAAAATAATCTGGAAAAAAAATGACAAAGTCTCGTTAGTCTAAATGTATACATCGCTGAATCGCCTGGGGGTTGGGAGTACCTACCAGGCGCGTCCCCGTGGTGGTGGATAGGGAAAAGGCCATCTTGTCAGGGTTCGCTCAAGACGAGATGGTTAGTGGCGACTATAAGTTCGTTCTCTCTGCTTAAAACCGGAGCAGGGTGAATGAAGACCGTTACCGTGAACCACTCCCCCCTCGCCCGAGCTGTCGTGTCTAAGGGCTTGCACAGGGCTCTACAACGATGCCAGTTGTTGCTCAACTGTCAATCCAGGTCCCGAAAGGGATGGGGGGTCTTGGCTTAACTGCACACGAACGAGAGAGAACAACATTCAACAAAAACCTAAATCTAGGTGACGGAATAGGCTGATGGGATGCGTGGCTGGATAGAGACCAGACTACTAGCCCAACTTGGGCACCTGGTACACCCCAATTGTATTTAGCCTTACCTCTTCATACAGGGCCTCTGTGGGAGGTGGACCGTCTTCTTTCCCTAGCTACTCGTGGGATCAATCTATGGAGGAAGGAGGTTTATTAGTGTAGACAACACCGCTAATAAGACAGGAATTGGAACAGGACCTCCATAAGAAACTTCCACTTCCAAAGCGAGAGTACCTCACAAGGAAGAACAAAGGGAGGAGCAAAACAACTGGAGACAGAATTGGGGGAACAGGATAGGCATCCATCCCCTCTCAAATTGCGTCGCACTGTGCAACTTCAAGGCGTTGCACCTGGAGCACGTCAAATCAAAGAGGGAGACTTAACCTAACCTGGGGCCTTCTATAATCCGACACTTTCTGAAAGAATATGATTGGAAGGCAGCTGGTAAAACAGCAAAAACAGGAGACCACAATTTGATCTTTAGGTCGCAGTTGTAATATCACCCTTGTAGACTATACATCTGCTATGATGAAAGCTTAAAAGGTATGCGAATCTATGTTTAAAGGCATTCACAACAAGGTTCTAGACTAAAGGAACAAGTAATTCAAAAGTGAGGCGTGTACTCAGTTGCCTGCTCTACAGGGAATTATGAATTTGTTAAAGATAGTTATTTAAAATGAATAATATTAGCATTAGGTGCAAAATATTGCTTTTATTGTAATGTAAACTTTATTTTATATGTTAATTCAAACTGACCTGGTATCTTTTTTATGTTCGTTTATATGTTGCTCGGAGAGATTTTTCCAATCTCCGGGTGTTTTGATGTTCAACGTTTGGCGTATTCCCCTCAATCTATAGAAAATAACGGTATTTTAATGACGGTTAGCTTATCTTTCAAAATTCCAGGTTGGTCGACCTGTGATAACAAATCGAAGGCTGTTGACCGTTGAATATGATTTGAATTCTCATTCTGTTGGTGGCTACCAGACACGACGGTTGTCTTAATCTTCCTATAACGTTTTTTTGCCACAATTTAAAAAATTTATCAAATGTCTCCAAGAAGTTTACCTAAAAAAAAATAGTCGATACAAATCCTGTTTGTTAAATCCATTATCGAATACCTGAAATTTGCCAAGAAAATATCCTACGAAGACTTCCCGACCAGATAACCTTTTCCATGCCTTTGACCGAGATCGAGGCCCATCTAACTGAACCACTTCTCCAGCACCAAAGTTTGCCAGCGTCGTGTCCTTTCAAGTTGGTATCTCCTAGAATCACGTCACCTAAAACAGAACGGAATTAATTCAGTTCCCTTTCAAATTTAATCAGAAACTTATATTTTTGGGTAATTTTATTTTCACCATACGATAATTTGGGGTTAGTTTATAAGAACCGCCATTATAGTTTAGTATTTTAGTAATTTTTATATGTAAGGGTGTATAAAATAATCACCGAGTTGATCTCTGATTAAAATAGCTATCTTTAACAAATAAGTATAATCATAGATAATCGTTTGCTATAAAAATTTTAGTATTTGCCGTTTACAGATAGATGGCGCCGTTATTTATTTGATATTTAATTTATTATATGACGTTTCCATAATTTCATTAGTTTTAAAAATGCCAGGAGAGTTTGAAGACGTGTTTTTGTATTAAAGATTGTCTTGTATAGTATTTTCTGATTCCATTTTACGTACCCTTTGTGATTCATTAGAGTCTCAATTGATAAGGAAACATAGCATTTGGTAAATAAATAAGATTTAAGCTTGTTTGGGTTTGAAACGTTGTTTCTTATTTTGTACAGTTAAGTGTTTACATCGATTTTCGATAGTTTACTTATATCAAATATTTAAATAAACGAGAAAGGTCTTTGAGGGTGCGCCTGTTAGGTGAGGAAAATTAACTGCTATTTTGTTAATAAGCGTCCGGAGTACGATTCTGACAGACGCGATCTGGTCCCCTTTGAAGCCGTCCCGTGCCACCGAGCAGGTAGGAAGTCACTTTCCACTGTTTCTTGCACTACTTAGAAGGTCGCTGGGTGTATTGAAACACTAATTTATTTAATTTGATTTTTATTAAAAAAAAAGAGAAAAAAAAAATAAAATCGTAAACGGACAAAGCTAAATAAAAATAATATAAATTTTGAATAATATTAAATAGTATTGCACTATACAAAAAACAAATTTAGAGAACCGGCATGTGGTTCTGAAAAACAGAGCAATATATACATATACATCGCTGAATTACATGATGAAATATATATTTAAACTTTATCTTTTTCCTTGGTCCATTACTGGATTGGGACTTACTTTGGATACAACCAACTTCGCGATTGCGATATCGTAAAAAACAAGTAAATATCTCAGAAGCACACTTAAAAATCAGGAGTTGTGTCATGTTCATAATTAGGTTTTCGTTTAATAACAAGAAAACTCAGGAATGTATTTCATAATTGATTGTGTTTTTTAATACAATTATGTCTAACACAACCGGTTTCGGCTTTTTTATATACTGTGGTGGTTTATGGAATTTATATTATTGAATTATACCGTTTGTAGCTATACTTTTATCTATTTTAAAATGATAAAAGGGGTATAACAAAAAAGGATATAAAATGTCGCAGTAAACAGGCAGATCCAGATGAAGTAGGAGACCTATACATTTGGCAAGTTCTTTAACGGCATTTGTCCTTCAAAATTTTCCCTTCGGAAAGTAAAGATGATCGGTAGAGAGGCACCTACAGATCGAAATCGAATATTAGAATATGAATATCAAATATTTATAACAGATTTTGACAGATCAAAGTTGGATCCATTTCATCAGTTCGAAAGAACATTTTCATTTTTTTACAGTATATTTATTATGGTTGAGACTTTTATATGTATTTGTAATCCAAGTTCATTAATATGTCGACAAGAAGACAGGAAAAATTGCTGGGATTCAGTTGCATATCCACTATACAGTTAATACTTTTAAATTGTTAATTAAATGCAATAATATGTATTGTAATTTTTCAAGAGTATTTTATATGATTTACACACACTAACCTCTGTTTTATAATGAATGTAAGTGGATTCCATATTTTTTTCAATATTTATTTATTTGAATTTAAATTAAACATTTCATCCGCCCATTTGGTCACATGGGCGTCCTCATATGTTAAATATTCCATATACCTCTCATATCGGTGAATTTAGCAGATTTTTTCCGAGAGATTTACACTCTTGCTAAGACAATCGCAATCGATGTCTGTTCTAAAATTTTAATTCGGAAGTAGTCACTAGCCAACCTTCGTAAGAGACGGACGTGTCTCGAGTGATTTTATAAATATTAATGGCTACTCTGATAAACTCCTATTTATTCCAAATTCCAACCTAAAATCTTCATCCAGAACTGATGAGTGATGCTTGCCGATTCTCTCTCCAAAGGTATTCTGCGCCCATATCAACCTAAAAATAAAGGTATTATTTCAATTCTTATCTAAATTTTAATATACTTATACGAAATTTTGTTTCAATATGTTCGACAAATTCTTGGGTTTGAAAATTTTGTATAGGACTACCAATTATTTTGCGACAACTAGTGTAAAATTTGCAGAAGGTGGTAGTTTGAGTTTTACTATTTAATATGTATTCACGGCACGAAACTGAATACCCAGTAGTTTGTTATCAAATGTTTCATATGGTGATTACTACCCGACATTTAAGTATAGAATCACATAGGTACAAAGTTTAGATGACGTGGGAATTTCGAAACTTAAAAAATTAAACGTATTGCTGTGAACTGATGGTCGAAGCATATAAGTAAAGAGAAATTAAAAATGACAAAATTAATTTAGCTAGCTCAGCAAAAATGAATTTAAAAGGGCGCCAGAGATTCCTAAATCTCAGAGTAAATTTTTTAAAAATTAATAGTGGGCGTTTTGAAAATTTTCTTTCTTTAAAATCCCCAAAAATTGAAATGGCTGATTCAGAAATAAAAGAACTATTTAAGATGATATTTACAATCATTTAATTTTTATTAAAAAAAAGAAAAAAAAAACATTTGGATACAATTTACAGGGTAAATAAAAACCTTGAATATAAGATTCTGGCATAAAACAAACCTGCATATGACTCTACAAATTAAAAAGGACAATGCAAATCCTTTAGCAAACAAAATGGTGAATTTGTTCCAGAAGATAAATTTCAATCCCACAAAAATATCCACGCGGTCACGAAATTAAACCAAACTAAATTTTACACGTGGGAGAGCAAATATAATTTAAATTGAAATTTAATTTTTACAGCACAAAGCTTCACTTCACCTTAACCGTGGTGATTAACAAACAATACAAATCAGCAAAAAGAAAACGGAAATTTTAAACTTTTTAAACTAAAAACACGAAATCTTCTAGACATTTTACAATTAATACTGATCTAATACTCAAAATGTGTACCACAATTAAACAAAACAGCAATAATTAAATAAAGAGTTCTTTGATGGATGAATTAATATCAAAATAACCCGAACAAAGATTTAAAATTAAATGAAATTACCTACATGGTAGCAAACAAAAATGAAAAACGTATTTACACGCGCGCCATCATTCAAAGAACTGAGGGCCTCCAAGGATAACATCTAACATATAACAAATTTACATTTCGTGCGATGAACGCACAGCGCAACGCAAAGGAAAAACTAGCATATAAACTATATACAGGAGTACGCAAAATGTACAAATAAATGAAATTAGCAATACACCACTGGCCAAATAAAATGATACAAACAATTAAATGACTTGTGGAAACTCTATCATTGTTTTGACAAGGCTGATTAGGAATAAATAAAAATACACATTTAAATTTCCGAAACCCGGGGTGCCAAACCATAGCAGTATTTATATTTCTATGATGAAATTATATTGTAAAACTTGGAATTACTGATTAAATACGTATTTGAACTCATGATATTTACCTGAGTTAAATCTTTTCTTATTTACTTTGTTTTATACCGCTTCACATTTCGCACCTGTTCTAAATAAAAGCTTTTTTGTTTTAACTTAAACTTTTTCTTTATCTTACGAAATCACACCAACAACATTGACACTTGACCTATTAGAGTCACACACAGAATTTCATTTAAATTAACCACAGTAACGGTGAGTAACCGAGTAGAAGACAGAGAGAACAACACAACAGCCTCCCATGGCGTCTCCGCTTACACTGAAGATAAACGGGAGTATCTTCTTATTCGTTTTTTTTTTCCGTCAGACCGTCCTCTAGGCTATTGTAATCACCAATTCTTCCCCCGCATGCCATCTGGCATTAGAGAGCATACACTTATGGTTTAAGATTTCCGAATCTCATGCCTAACGTGCAATATCATTTCAACATTGGCATCGATGCATATTGCAAGAAACTCAAATTCATGTTCTGTGCCATTGTCATGGATTGACAGAGATAAGATTTCTATTCGGCTCGGAGATTTGGAGAGTATAAAAGCGCTTTAAAAGTGAAGGATCTAATTAAGTAAATAACATTAGTTGGTTAGCCAAATTCATCATTACTATGAAGTTCCTTAAATCTACTGAGAGTAGAGAGCCGGCAAACGACGATGCAATATTACTAGATAGCAGTTACTGACTAGAAATTTAAACACTAGGCGTTGTTAGTGGGAAAAATAAACGTCATTCAACATGCCTTGGTTTCTTGTGTTTCTGTTGATCAGTTGATAATGCTATTTGCTAGTATTTCAAGAATGCAACTGAGACTCAAAAAAACAAGTTACTAATTAACTAAATAGCAGCTTAATGGAAATCGTAACTTTTGAGAACTTCCTATTCATCTTATATTCCTATATTATTTTTACAAGTTCTAAATAATACCTCTTACGTTATGTAATGTATAATGCATATTGTTAGCAGCACAAAGCGAAAGCTTCCTCTTTAACGACGTACGAAATCTGAACCCGTGCATATATTTATGAATTCCAGAGACACAAGTTTAACTTAAAACGCTTTGTTTGAAAAGGGGAATTTGCCTTCGTATACGTAATCGGTTATTACAGTTGCTGCTTCCTCGGAAATTTAACTAATTACTTTAATTTTCCTTCGTCAACTTTGTACCACCTGTAGAGAGACAACAACAAGAAGAAAAAAATGAGAAAAATGTTCGACGCTGATAAACTGCCGGCAAATTATGCAGCTAAGATTGGCGAAGAATTCAGTATATTAAAAATTCCGTAGAATCAAATTCTCCGACAAAGATAGCGTTCTTTTATATTTAATAACTCTGTTCGATGCAATGTTTGGATGAATTTTACTCTGAAGTTTGGAAGGTCTGATGTATAATTGAAAAGAAGTAACAAAAAATATAATTAAAATCATATATACAGTTACTATTCAACAAACGAAAATGATTTCATTTCTCGAGGTATTTTCTTGCAAGCAAAAATTGAAAGGAAGAATACTGTTATAAAGAAGACGAAGTAAACAAAGTAATACTGACCTCACGTTGGGTGTATAACGTAAAATCCGGGTAGAATAACTAATTACGTTATACCTGAGCAGGAGGACACTCTTTCTCAAGACTAGATCGCAAATGTTGAAGGTGGACAAAAGACTTTTTCAGAGTAAACAAATTTTAAAATAAAAGAAATAAAATGAAAGTGTTGGGCGCCAAGTATATTCTTATCGCAAAAACTAAAACTAAACCTGGCTACCCAGTAAGAAATCCCCCATTGTAGAGCAATAAATTGAAACATTGAGTCTTAATAACAATAACAGTATACATATTAAATAACAAAATTAGTACAATAGCAATATATATGTAAGCATATACAGGGTTTCTCACGATAGTTTCTGTGATTAGGAGAAACGTTCTCCTGATAGGGTTCCTCCCTAAAAATGGGGACCAATCAAATGGCCATTAAATATTGCCACACCATACATTGATTTCCCATACCATTTGAAAGCGCATTTCCTCCATCCAACGCGGATTTTGGTTGGACCAGTAATGAGCATTATGTTTGTTCGCAACACCATTATTGTGAAAACGACTTTCGTGACTCCATAAAATACAGTTAAGAAAATTCGGATTAGCATCTTCTAAAACTTGCAACCGTGCAATGAGATCCAGTCGTCTTTGTAAATCGTTTGGCCTTAATTCTTGCGATAAATTAACTTTAAATGGATCACACCGATGCGCTTTTAAAATTCTATCCTTACTAACTCCATTTCTTCTGACAATATTCAAAGGACACAAGGAGGTTTACAGCTACAAATGCCAAAACGATGATCACGTTCTCTTCATTTCCACAGGAGCATTATGGTTAGCATGTTTTACAGTATATAGAAGGAAATGATCGAGTTCGTGATTTTGCCTCTACTTTGCTAAATGTGGTATGTGATGGATGGGTACCTTCTGGAAATCTTTCTCGATACAAATTTGCAGCTTCTCTCGAATTCTTTCTGAATTCTCCGTAGGTTAATAACATATATACATATTAATTGGGATCATATGTAAACGGCATATTAAACAGCTGAAGATAACACAAATCAATCTTTTATGATACAACCGAGACTGACAGATCCCGACTTTTCGCTTTTCACAAGTTCGTAATATCACATCAACTTCAATCGAATTTACACTGCGATTTTTAAGCGCTAATGTCAAAACAAAAATGTGTCAAGCACTAGTTGTTTACTAATTTTTGACAAATAACATGCAACATTAAAAAATGCATGTTTCGTTTAAAAAATCAAAGTCGGCCTTGAAATCTCCTTCAAGATCACGAGCAAATAAAAAACTACATACGTCATTTTCGGCATAATATGATATAAAGTAACTTTTATTTGAACATTTTTTTAGTAACTAAACAGTGAAAGTAAATAATGTCTGTAAACTAAAAGCTGAGATACCTGTGTATTAACAGAAATCAGCAAGGATATAATTAATAATAATAACGATAAATTGCAAATTGTGTATTACTACAATCCACCTACCCCAAAATCAAAATTCAACAACATGGTAACAATCTCGTAGGAGATCTCTCTAGCGAATATCGGAAGAGAAAGAGAGATACTATACGCACTACGCGGATCTCGAAAGGGAGAGCACCAAGCAAAAAACTTAACACGGAATATTCTAGGAAAACTAAATCATAAATAAATGCGTATACAAAACTATTCAAAAATAAGTAACGATACAAAAGTATAGTTACAGGCGCTAATATATGTACTACTAAAATGAAATAATATATAATTTACTCTGTATTGAAATACCGGAGGCACCTCTTTATCTTTCATTTTCCTAATTAAAGTTTTAAGTTAAAAGATTACAAAACGAATTAAAAATATAATAATCACTACATTCAGAAAAAGTCACTATGTTTATTGTTGATAACTTTGAAACAACGATTTTCTTTAGTACCGACAAGTGTATAGTATGAAGGTTTACGAGCATACAGAAGTTTTATAAATAGAAATGTTATTGCTTTGTTTGACACTCCAATATAGTTGCTAACTGTCCATGGGATTCGACATTCATAATTGTCTAAAGCAGTGGTTCTCAAACTTATTTAGACACTGTACCCCTTTTTACCCACAAAACATTTTAGGTACCCCTTCTCAGTTACCGGTACTAAGTAAACTATAATTAAAATATTAAACAAATCTTAAAGCCTTCTATGTAGCATAGAAGTATAGTGTTCACCTTTGAAACTGAATTACGCATCATGTTTAAATAAAAACAAAGAGATATTGTTTACAAACATTTTTATTACATTAAAAACAAACACACAAAAATTTAAAGAACAAAAAGCGCTTACTTTCAAAGAGATTAGTGAGAAGGGTGAGCTTGTTTCCCTTTGCACAGTTTATCAAAATTGGGTTTTAACTTGGTTAAATACAATCTTAAATCATCTTCAACATTTAATTTGTTTCTAGATTTATTTTTAAGATAGGTTAAACTTGAGAAACCTTTTCACATAATAGTGGTGGAAACCCAACAAGAAATTTAACAGCAGTGCTTGACAGTTCTTTGTATTCCTTCCAATACCGATCCAGAAATCTAACAATGTAGTACCAGCAGTCAAATATTTGTTTTTCAACGTGGGATCACATGATACTTCAATGAGGTGTTTCCTTTTGAAAGATAGTCAGGTTAGTGTCCATGCATCAGCATTAAAGGGGTCACGTATCCAGTTATACTGTTTCTCCAAAGGTGGAAAGTACTCTCTTATGCGGATCTTCAATGCATTCAAATGCTGGCCATTTGAGTCTTGAGTTCAGTGAAATCAGATATGTTTTCTCATTATCTGCAAAAATGTAAGTAATCTTTCAAACGGCTCGCAGTTGTTATTTTCTATTTGTTTTCCCAGAGAATGATCTTTTTTACCATTGCATCAGTTTCTTTTCTATATTAAAAATATCAGAAACACTGCCTTGCATGGATAAATTCCAGATGTTGAGTTTTCCAAAAATATCACTTAAATAAGCCAACTTCAAAAGCCAATCAAAATCAGTAAGTACAGAAGACAGATGGGATTTGTGTTCGGTAAAAAAAATATGTAATTCTTTGTGGAGTTCAAATACACGGGACAAAACATTTCCCCGAGAAAGCCATCGTACCTCAGTATGTAGCAATAAGTTCTCATGGAGGCTCCCCATATCCTGGCATAGAATTTTAAAGTAACAAGATTTTAGGGGCCTAGTTTTTATGAAGTTCACAATTTTCACACTCTGATCAAGGACATCTTTAAGTTCATCAGGGAGGTGCTTAGCCACCAAAGCCTCTCGGTGAAGGACACAATGAGTAAACTTACACTCAGTTGAAACCGTTTTAATATAGCCTACCAGCCCTGTGATGTGACCGCTCATAGCCTTAGCACACCATCACAACACTGACACACAGTTTTTCCACTCGAGCTGGTTTTCGGAAAAAAAAAGAATCTAACAAATTGAAAATATCTTCACCTTTTGTCGATGTTTTAAGTGTCTTCACAAAATAAATATCTTCAAATATTTCATCTTGAAAAATGCCACGTACAAAAACGATCAGTTGGGCTAGGCCAGTGACATCCGTGGTTTCATCGAGTTGTGTACCAAAGCAAGGACTACCTCGAATTGCTCCAACAAATTGTTCTTTTGTGTCATATGCCATATCACTAATTCTCCTTGAAACTGTATCATTTGATAATGGAATTGCTGTAATTCTTTTGCCTGGTTCTCTCCAACATAACAAGAAACAATTTCTGCTGCGGCAGGGAGGATTAGGTTTTCACCAATAGTATGGTTTTACCAGACTTCGCAATTAAATGACTAACTTTGTAAGAAGCTTTTAGAGCACTTTCATTTTGTTCTGCACCAGAAAAGTGTTTTATTGTGTTTTTCCTACTTTTCAAATCTTCCAAAAGGCGTTCAAAGTACCGTAACTCCTTTTTGACTAAGTTCTCATGTTTGCTTTCAAAATGGCGTTTTAAAAGAGAAGGTTTCATTGAATTGTTTGATAAAATTTCTGAAAAACAACGCATTGTGGATTAGGCTCGTCTGAGCTTCCAGTCCAAGTAAAACTAATTTTAAGTACAACTCGTCATAGTTTTCTTTACTTTTATTTCATTTGCCAGTTTTCGGGTTTTTTTATTTTTCCTTGAGCTGCTCATTAGTAACAAGACGTTCAGGTCTACTTTCATTTGTGAAGTTGATGGCCCAGAATTTTGATGCAGTTCTTTATGAGGCTTTTCTTTAGGAGCCGTTTATCCATTGTTAATTTTTATTGTAAATTCACTTACGTGGTACGTGACTCAGTTTTCAAACAGATGTCCGTAAACGTGTTTCAACAGGATTGAGTGTCCGCAGAATAACACAACACACCACAAAAATAACACAATACTGAGAGCGAGCTTGTAATAACAGGCAATGCTACTGCAGTGCAGTGACACGAGTGATTGGCCGGCCACACAGCCCCACTTTGATGACTAAGCCTTAGTGGGCGCGCGCACGTCAACGTGTCCATACGTGTCCCGGGTTGTTTTATTTTATGTTGGGCCGACGCGTACCCCCTAAAAATTGGCGCGTACCACAGTTTGAGAACCACTGGTCTAAAGAAAAGGGAACTCTAAGGTTAATTAAATGATTATTTCGTGAAACGTAGGGAAAAAAGACGATTTCTTTTTAAACTTACATTAAAATATCTAATTCTATAATGACTTTTATTACAAGATTAACTTAAACTAACTGCACTAATTTATCCACGTAAGTAAGTGCATTAACGACCTTAGGGATGCTAAAGAATTTTCTACGGGAAAATGCCGACTCACTTAACCACCTCACCTCAGTAATTAAGAGAAAATTACGCCTTATCAATCTTTCCCGTAAATCCAACCGAATATATATGTAACGTATACTTCTTTTTCGCCCATGAAACGTTTACTAATGGGCCAGTACAAGAAATCCGGGGTGATTTGTTGGCAGAAATGCGGCCAATAATCGTATTTTGCGGAACGGCAGAAGTGAGATATCGGGCGCTCTTTCGATAAACCCCGTCCGTTCCGATACTTCGTAGTTTCCTCCGGAAATCAGGTTAATTGTTAATGATGTGGACTGTGCAAAGGGCTCCGGATGTATTATTCAACCGCCCTAAGGGGAAGAGGCGGGTCGATAAATCGCGGTATATTATGTCATTTCCGAAGACACATCCGCTTATCTCTTCCTGCGGGATGAACAATACGGCTGAAATGATCTTTTTCAAGGAGGTGATACTTTTAAAAAAATCGTGAAGGTATATCGTAAAACTTTTAATAATTGCTTGTTTCTTTCCAGTTTGACTTTATGTTTTCTTTTACTTGATTTAGTTTCTTTTTTCCTGAGATGTCGGTCAGTTAGAGAAACAAACAAGTTTCCTTTATGAATGCATTTTATTTATTAATTTTTTTGCTACGTTTCGTTTCTTAACGTTGGGTACGTTAGAAACATTTGAATTGTTGTTAATGTAATGTTAATTTATGCCCGCAGGAAGGAGTTTTATCTCCCTTGTTGTGAACTAGCATAGTGGACGAACTAAAGTAGTTAGTTTCACCAATGTATACTCCGTTGCAGTTATTAGAAGGGATGAAATAAGTTCCAAAGGTTCTGGTGGAACATATGCAAACCGCTTTAGATACGGTTGACAAATGGTGTAAACAAGAGCGATTAACAGTCAATACTTAGAAAACACAAGAAAAAGAACGCTAGAAGGCCTACAACCATTAGTGATAGGATGTGAAAAGAGTTCCATATATCAGAGACGAAGGACCCTTACATGAGGCCCACATATCCAGAATACAATCAACAAAGCCACTATCGCCCTAGGTAGGTGCATGAGGCTATGTGGAAAGGTCTGGTTATACATACACAAGAGTAATTAGATTTATGATAATATACGGAGCAGTAGTATGGTGGCCAAAGATGCTGCTGACAAAAACAGCCCAGATTGCTAAGTGGCATCAAATACTTTGGCAATGTTTGTTATCGCAGGGCGATTGAGTTCACTCATCACTGTAGAGGAAGTAATTATAACAACTGCTAATTAAAGCCTGTACAGCTAACTAACTACAAAAATCATTAGATGAACTAAAGGTAGCACCCCCTTTGGGGATGCCACGTGTAATCCAGGGTTAAAAATTAACCTAAATAAATATCAGGTACAAGGACTGGGAGACAAGCACTTCAATAAGAGCGGACTGAAACTGGTATACACTTTACTTATGAAAAGCTAAATAATTATAATACATCCTAACCCTATGCTCCACCTAAAGGTACTACACAACGGTACCTATTCTAAGTACTATTTGGATTTCATAACAATTGAATTCCTACTCTAACTTAATAATTTCCCCATGATTGTTAATAACAAAAAAAATATATAATACCAGTAAGCGAAAACTATGGCAAAAACCTTATTCTGGGCACAGGATCTGGGAAGAAATCCAGACTTTGTTACTGATAGCCGGCAAATTATTGTTATCGCTCTGCCCCATTTGAGAGCGCAGTCTCCACGTCCTTTAAATTCCGACAGCCTTGCCGTCTTCAGGCAGCTACTCCCTTCTACACATCATGAATTTGAAGTTTAAGCAGGATAGAAGTAACGACTTCAAAACTAAACAAAACAACAGCAGTACTATTCTAATACTTGACAATAACAGGTACACAGACGGATTTAAAACGGACTACGACGTCGGAGCTAGAATACGCGCAAAGAAGCCTAAAAAGGCTCTTTCGGTAAGCTTCAGCAAGACACAACGGTGTTCAAGGCTGAGGTTGTTGGAATTCACCATTGTTTCAAAGAAATAGAAAGATGGATCAAGCCAAGTAGAAGCGTCGCTATCTTCTTAGACAGTTAGTCCACACTTAAAGCGATTAGTTCCATAAAGGTATATTCTAAGCTGATTTAGGACCACCACCATTTATTAATAAATTAAAACGATATAAGAAAAGAAACATCCTAAACCCTATACCCTCACGGGTACTACATGGGGCTACCTCTCAAATTGTCCTCATTGTTCCCTAACTGTCATTTGGTCCCTATTCTAATTAACTAGTACCTAATTACTATTGCGGAACTAGTGATGGTGGTATTGATAATGTTGCACCCGTGGAGTGAGTATATTAAAAGGAACTAAAAAGGTTATTTTGACAGATATTAACATGCATTTAGTAAAAATTAGTTTAAGTGAAGTTAACTGTTCTCTTCAGTGTATGAGCAAGGGAAACCACGAAAACCTTACTCTGAGATCCTCTGATTTAGGACCGTAAATGTTCTAAATGAGGTGGGCATCCAAAGGGACAGCCTGGGTTCCTAGCTACTAGGCATGAGGGGAAAGGCGGTGGCGAACGGACTGGCCAGGAGAGATTCGTCAAGGTCATTTGTTGAAGCTAACCCCTCTTTTGGCATTACCAAATCGCAAATTAAAAAAAACATCAACAAATGGATACATAATCAGCTCAGAGAGTGATGAAAAAAGTTACCGGGACAGAGACAGGGAAAAGAGTTTTCTTCACATGTACAACATAGGGCTGGTGGATGAAGTTACTTGCAGATTCTGCCAAGAGGAAAAAGAAAAAGTTCATGTGCTGTGCTAATGCTGCGGCCTGGCGAGAACCAAGTTTCTAGTAATGAACGTGGATAACCCCATAGCTAGCGGCTACACAAAGAAGCGCCCTCAAGGATGATAGGCCTAATTAAGAGAGCAAAATTAGAGAGCGTCTTCTAGGAAAAGGAGATCGCATAGACCTGAAAGGTTTTTAATTTTCTGTGATATTAAGTTTTTATAATTACAATGCCAGATACATATGCATGTCAATTGTAAAACGATAGTCAGTTTTACCTTCTAGTTCTATCCTACACTACTTAATTATTCAACAGAATGCTGCCTACGCCACTAATAAAAAAATGACCTCGTTCATTTAACTGAAGTGGACGTATCGATTTATTGGTAACGGAAATTTGAAAATTTTATAGATATTGGATGGAATTAACTTCCAAATGACGTTATAATAACACGTTATTGAAAATAATAGGACGATATATATTTGGGTATTTGAGTCAAGGTGAAGGCATCGCATGCTTGTAACAATATTCTGATGGTATAAAATATTCAATTGGGTTATGCAGTGTGATATTTGATAGCTTTACTCTATCTATTTTTTGTGTATATACGCAAGAAGTATTTCCATTACCCCATTGATCTTTAAAAAATAATGTGCACCTATATCAGCGATCTCGTTGACATTTGTTTTGGAAAAAGTTTTAAGAAAAAGCGATTTTTTTGCAGATTATGCCCGTTTATTTTTATTTTCGCTGTAATTTTATGGACACTACATGGTAACTTTGTTCGAGATAAATTATTTATAACAAAAAAGGAAAACAAACAAACTAGCAAGAAACATACAATTAATTAGAGATCCACAAGAAGCATTTATGTTCATTGACAAGTCCCTTCAATAAATCGAAGACCACCTTTGCCACATCAATGGTGCTAAGCTGTCTATTCAACCATTTGTATGTTGTGTAGGACGCCTAGAACGCGTTTTATTTTAAATTTGATTTATTATTTATTGCCTTAATAAAAGATTTTCGATTTCATTCTATTTATGTAAACATAAAATATGTAGAATTTGTAACGAAGTTTTATTTAATCGATGTGTGTGAGGTTTCGTAAGCGGCGTCAAGAAAGGAATGAACAAATAAAGATGCTTTCCGCGGTCACGAGGACAGCGCAACGTCCCTGATTAGCGGACAGCCGAGGGAAGCACGTGAGAGAGCGTAGGTACGCAAGCGAACAAAAGAAGTCGTCAGTTAGCGTCCAAAGCGAGTGGACGTGCCATTCGGGTAGATAGCGGTTGGAGAAGGACCCGACATTAGGTGCTGGCCACAACACAGTTACATATGAAAGGTGCACGGGAATAACGATCAAAGTCCCTTTTTTTGTGAAAATGAGTGCCATTTTGTAGGAAATTCTAAGTATTGTAATAATGCACGTTCAAACTGTTTCAAAAACGGTCGTAGTCCATAGAAATCAAAGTTACTATAGTGTAGTTTTGTTTTGAATCTTTAAGTGGCAAACTTCATATTACTTTTTTATTATACGATTTAAAATATGTATTTCCACCGACATATTATGCAAGTTGTAAAGGTTCTAGAAAACTGTGATCCAACTGAGTATGTGCGTCTTCCACCACATTTATAGTGAGAACTGAAGCTGGTATTCGCTTCAACACGATTACTGTCGAAGAAAACTTTCATTATCAATTTGTACCTCAGCAAATTACAACGCTGTCCAAGATAGGATAAATCCATATATTCAAATAAACGCCATCTAGTGTCCGAAATAAAAAGTAAGTAGCTATTTCGTAATTTAAACAGAAATATTAAATTCCACAGCAATTTAATCTTTGAATGAATATCCGTACCTATAAATTTTCCAAGCAAATGGCATTAGGTACATTTTCTCATCCGATTGCTTCAAATTCAAATTAAGTTTAAAATTATCCGTTTCGACACTTCATTATAAATTCCTGCATATACCCAATGGTAATTGGGTTAAGTTTCATTTGAACTCCAGTTGTTCCCAAACTTCAAACTGCGAACGAGACGAGACGTCTGGAATTTAACCATGCGTTCGTCGAAGATTTTCTTTTATTAAGTAATAATATGGTAATCTCGTAGTTCTACCACCCGTTAAACTTCCTGTCGAGACGAAGCAAATTTACATATCATAAAGTTGGAATATTCCTCCGCTGCACGACGTGACGACAAGATAGACATATATTCAGACCATTATTAAACAGAAAAAGGGGCGGAAAAGAAAGTATATGCATACATATATATAAGGTATTCATCAATGTATACTTCAGCAGGTATATCAGGAACAGTGGAGAAGGATCACGTTCGCTAATACAATTCTGAATTTACGTTATTTCTTTTTCTATGTTCGCTTTCTAGTAGACGTGGAAAATTCCACTGAAACCAGAGTGATGAGTTCCATAAATTTTTATTTAGGATTTTTTTTTTTTGAATTAATGGAACCTGTAAAATATAGGCCAAATTCTCTTTGAAGTTCTGACACCTTCTTTTCGTGTATCTCATAAAAAATATATCATAGCATAAATATTACATTTGTAATATGTTTGCAAAGCGACATTAGGCGGAAAGATAAAGTAAGTAAAGTTTAATGTTTGGATAAATTCGTTTTTTTATAAGTAATAAAACATATGCTTTAATGATGTTACGATCATATACAGGTGCGACAACAGCCTGTAATCGGTCAATTACGGTATACTTATTAATTTAAAAATGCTTTAAGTAAACTTTATTTGAGAACGCATGACCTATGACCTAAAATTATTTTCATGTATACAAGGTGTTTAGTTTCTTCCAAACGGAACACACATTGTTACATTTTTTGATTCCTGGGCGCAATATAAAGTGAATTTGTATGGTTTAAATTAATGGTTTTCAAAATATTCAAGATTAAAAAGAAAAAAAAATGCATTTGCAATAATTTCTTAAAACAAAATTCCTGCGTTTGTAATTAATTATATTATTATTAGATACTCGGCCAATAGGAAAAATATATAATACTAAGTGTTTCAAAGGAAACATAAACTTGAACATTCATTCATTCATTATTAAGTTAGGGTGGGCAGCTAAAGTCCGGGCACTTGAGCTAGGTGCTTATTGTACCATTCCTATTAAGTCTCTTATTTCCACTCGAGCAGCTTGGTGTTCTCTATAAAGCCCAGTATCTTGCCCAGTGGGAACTTGAGAACCTTCGAGGGCTCCAATAGATCTCTCGCGAAATATTTCTGCCTGAGTACCTTCAATTCCTCACATGTGCAGATTACATACAAACTCGCTTCCTCCTGCAATTCGCATCTTACGCACCACGGTTTGCTTACTCGACCTGTGTTGTATAGATGCTTTTTCAGAGGACAGTGTCCTGTTACCAGTCCAGTAATGGTTTTAGCTTCTTTCTTGCTGTGCCTGAGTAGGTTATCAGAGAATCTAGCATCCCCATCCCCTATTAGCGTTTTGGTATGGTGTTGACCTTCAGTCGATCTCCATTTCTTTGTACTTTCTTTATCTAACTAGGTCCAGATCTTCCTTCTTGCGGAATCCTTACTAAACCCACATACAGGCTCTGGACCCATGGAGTGTCTTTTAGAGCTCCCCTTGGCTAATTCGTCGGCCTATTACATTGCCCTTTATATCCTCATATCCCGACACCCAAGTCAGAGACACCGTGTAGTCTCGTGCCAGTGCATTAAAAGATTTTGCAGTCCCTAACTAGTTCTGACCTAGTTACGGGGCTCGAGACTGCCTTGATGACAGCCCTGGCTGTCAGTCATTATATTAATTTTCCTCATTATGTAGGCCCCTTTTACAATCATTTCTGAACAGGCTGCAAGGGCAAATACCTCTGCCTGGAAGGCCGTTGTATGCTTCCCCAGGCTTAGAGATATCCCTTGATTAGAACTGGGCCCACAAATACCGGCTCCTGTGCCCTGGCTGGATTTGGATCCGTCCGTGAACCAGTTATCGATAGCAGTGATTTCACTACGTGCCTGGTCTCTGTTCGGTATGGAGATTTTCTCCTTTTCAGTGAAGATAATTTCCGGTACCATGCTGTCCGTGGGCATTTGCAGCAACGGCTCGTCCAGCATCGAAACTTGAACATTTTTCTTTAAGACAGTTGAAAATCAGCTTTTTCAGATGTAACATCCTATATATGTCGACGCCATTTGATGCAAATACCCCTTTTGTTTCTACATAATACTAGTACATAATACTACCTACACCCAAAGTTGATGGTTGATAGCTTATTGAGCTAGAAAACGACTGACTTTATCCCGTATGTAATAAACATTAAAACGAAGATAAAAGTGCACTACAAAATTACAAAAGCTGTTCGAAATGACCGTCTTCATTATTTATAGAAAATATAGCCTTCGATGAACCGAGTCCCTCACTTGCGAAGGTGTTTACGCTTTATTTCTCGAAAAGCTGAAGTAATTCGATTCCTCATATTATCCCCAGTTTCCTTGCAGACGTGAACCCACAGAAAAAAATTCAAAGGTGTCAGGTCAGGAGATTTAGCTGGCCATGTTATTGGTTCCTTTCTTCCAATCCACTTGTCTCTATACATTTCGTCAAAAAAATGGTTTGTTGCCGCATTGTTGTGACTTCCATCATGCTGATACCACATATTTTTGCATCAAGTGGTACATCTTCTAGTAAACTTGCTAGTTCATTGACAAGGAAGTTCCAGCATATGACTCCATTTAAGTGGGCAATATTAAAAAAGTGATCCAGCACAACACAAAATCTTGCTTCTCTTTTTTGTATATTTTTTCTAGACGTTCACAATCATGTTTTTGCGATTACAGCGCAATGTTGTTACGAATCGAAAAAAAAAGTTTCAATCAAAAACTACATATTTGATGGCGTAGAATCCGAATCTGCAATACAAAATGGGGTTTCCCATTTAAGTTTTCAAAGTTGTTCCCCCTCCCACTCTGGGGGGGGGGGGGAATAGAGTTCGGAACCATTCAGTGAGCCCCCTACATTATAACAAATCTTATTAAGATCTTTTTTTGATTTGGTGCAGTGTTATAGAGATATTCCGTTGTCTCAAGATAAAAAACTCACCCAGTATTTATAAATGTAATATTTATGCTGTGATATAATTGTGTGAATATTTAATCCTAATACAAATAGGAAATCAAATAGTTAATTTTTAATAGTTATTTTAATGGTATGAAAATTTTTGGAGATAAATTCATCTGGCGAAGAGTGAATAGTTGTTCAATCGTGGTATTTTTCGTATGAAATTTGCATATTTATTAGAAACTAATGACGTGTTGTTGTATATTCCATTCAATTGACATAAATTATAGCTATTGTTACACGTAAAATTTTAATACATTGCGGCTGACAACATAAATATTCATTACTTTTAGTGGAATATGACATCAAATTGCCGGTGGATTCTAAATCCATTCAATTTCACCTAACCGGTATTAATAGAACGAATGTGCAATGAACTTTATTACAGTTCATTTATTCCGTAATACAAGAGGCTACAACCGATTCTGCTTTGAAAATAGCACTGGTTAGCTATTGAATAGCAGAATGATATTTATTGTATATTTACATAAAAATAAAATTCTGTAATCCCATAAATACGTACCATAAGTTTTAAATTTTACACAAAACAAGGTAAAAGTTTTAATAAATGAATTGAAAATTGAAAAAAGAATTCTAAAAGTACTTTCTAAGTGTTAAATTCCTATTAAATATTGCCATCATAGACACTAGTGAATGAGTTCTAGGCTTATACATTCTTTTTTTTTGGTTGGTAGTAGCCGAAATGAGTAACCATAATTGAAGTTTTAAACCATTTATGACGTTTAAATAACTTAAATCTTCACTCTCCCATACCTTTGGGTATTATAAAATTAAATGATTTGAAACACTAACTAATGAACTAAAGAATAAAATTATGATGAAATATCCATGATATAAAACATTGAAATACAACTTATAATATGTGAATCTTTGATGGTACCTAATGAGTAGTATATCTTTACCTGTACTACATTCAATATGATCAATTATGAAGCGTTTATGATGTTGTTTAGGTTATACAAGTAGAACCTTTGACCCTTTAGTTTAAGCTCAAATTTTAGTTTATTTTTGGTGAGTAGTTGAATTTGGTGTTTCGAATTGAATGGATTTAGAATCCACCGGCAGTTTTATCATATTTAATAACATTTATCATATTCCACTAAAAGTAATGAATATTTATGTTGTCAATGGCAATATTTTAAAATTTTAATTGTAATACTTTAGGTCAGGTCAAGAAAATATACAGGATGTATCCGATATGGAGGTAAATATAATAATATGTAGCAGCTGTAATCATATACGATCAAAAAGTCTTAATGCACAGAGGGTCTATCTGTAAGCATTAACGAGAAAAAAATATTTTGTAAATGCCGTGGGCTAGAGCCGCACCTGTGCCCAACCTAAATGCTGTCCCGAGTATACCCCCACATACCACTATCATTCGGCCATTAGCGCTGTTAGTTTTGTGTGGATCGCCGCTTGGAGTGCAAGCCACTTCGAACATTTTATTTAAATTTTTCCTGTCTCAAAAAAACGATCCTTTTCAGGACCATCATGATTTCATATAAAGAAAATCGAAGCTTGATGCATCGGCAAAAGCGCGGGAATGTATAGATTCATTTTTGCACGACATCATAGTAAAAAGGCGTGTTTGGAAATTTTCTGTATCTACATTTATTTCTGTGTAATTCGATTTCAATTCATTTTGCGTTATTTGATTAAATAAATTCAAAAGAAATAACTCAGATTTAGGTGGTACCGTTTATTAACAACTAACTCTCGATTCGACAAAGCAAAAGAAAAATATTTACGTTTTTTGTAAATACTGAATTCGCATATCCAGTGAAACTTCAACGTCTTATGAGGATATTAAAAATAATACTTTGTAGACTTACGTAGAATGCTCTTAAGAAATAAGGAATGTGTATTTATAAAAAGAAGAAATTTAAAATGCCTCAGTTTTGCTGTTCTTACAAGGGCGCACTGGCCGATTAGCCTTTATTTATTCAGAATGACGTTAAATGAACTTGCGGCATACCATTAAGAATAATACTAAATGAGTGCAATGTATTTATACATTATACCACGTTTAACGGGTGCTTAACATGACGTTTCCTTGCATCAGGCCCGGACTAAAGAATTTTTGGCTATAAATTTTACTTTTTCTTATTTTTTAATGATGAAATCCGGTTTCGGCGGATTTGTGCTTTATATGTCGTGTAGTTAACACCCAAGCAAAATTTACTTTTTTATTTGATACACCCTGTATATGCCATTAGTCAACAAAAATGCAAATATCGTATAAAAATACAAATATTCAGATGAATTTATTCCCAAAAATTTGTATACTTTCCTTAAATGCATAGCATTTATTAAAGAAACTATGAACAATTAAAAAGAAAGTACCGAAAAGTGATTTTCTAATTGCGATTGATATAGAAAAAATAGTATAGGAAACATTTGAATTACTGATGATTCAAACTCGTGGAAGAGAAGTAAGGGTACAATTTAAAAAAATAAAAAAATCCCTTGTATGAATAAGGGTGTCGCAGTTACAGTGTCAATTTCACTCTCTTATACGACGAATGTGTCATCGTTTATTATAAAGACAATTCAATAACTGTACGCTAAAAAATATAATTCATAAATCTCTCAATGGACAGCGAACCCATAGAGATTCTATTGATTTTAACTTATGTAACAACTCTCCGCACAGGAGAATAGGACGATGTCGCAAGAGCCGTGTCACATGTCGCGTTAGTTTCGTAATTAAAACCTGGATCGGACATGACCCCGAATACTAAGGTGAACTGGATGCCGGAAAAATTGCCAAACGACCCTATCAGAGGAGTGGAGCTTTGACCAGACGTGGGTGGTGCGCCTCTGATAGTCAGGCGACCGCTAAAAAAAACTCTATTAATCATGTGAAATCCTGCTTCTAAATTGCTGACGTGGCATCGTGATTCCGGTTCTGGCAGTCAGTTAAAAAAACCTTTTTTATGTATACGCGCTTGGCCAACGCGGAAGAGGGTAAATACCCGTATTAATTGCAAATTCAATTTAATTTATAAACCTAAATGGTTACTGGGTATAAAACTTGACACTTTCGTGATAAATAAATTCATTAAGGCCTGAATGGAATATGATAAGGATGTGCTGCTTTGACGAAGAATAAATATGTTATTTAAGTCAGGGAGTTAGACCGATATTGATTTCGGTATAAGTCTCTATCTATTTTATTATTTAACCTCCATCTATTTTATTATTTAATATACCAGTATTACAACAGTATTTTGTATTAACATAATCTATTGTATATAAATCCCTTCTCCCCTCCTTATGTGATTACATTTGAAAATGTTGGCACACTTTTGATAGCGGTTTTCCAGTACTTTGCTTTTCTTCCAGAACTTAGAAAGTACTGATTCAGTCGCCTTAAAATTGATATTACTGTGAACTCTGATCATAATTCACATACCCCCTAGCGAACTAAAAATGGATGCCGAATCAATAACCGAAAGTATGCTATAAAAAAAGCACAATGCATATTTGTTTTAGCATAATTTGTAAAAATAATGTAATTAGTGCGTGTGAGAGTGCTTTTACACTTGTATTAACAATTACGGCAGCATATTAAAATAATATTATTAAAGTAATATAAATATTTTAATTTAAAGAGGTAAATTAAATACTTTCTAATTATTTTACTATTGTAAATTTATTTATAAGATATTAAGATATTTATTTGTATATAATCTTTTTTATTTAACTTTCACTAAAACAACACCTTAAACGATATGCACAACACATAGACGATGAAATTTAAAAATCTTAAAATATAATATAAGAAGATGTAAATTTAAAATTTTAAACTTTTGACTTTATGTTACTATTGTGAACATACAATTGGATTTTACCAACATGGAGGCAAATTGAAAAAGATGCAATAAAGCATCGAAACGTTTTTGTAATAAATTAAATGAAAAATAAAATAGTAAATAAATGCCGCAACCCAAGTTTCCCTCCAAAGATAGGGCTACTTAGTCTGTTTAACAAAAAGTCGCTCATATCTCAAAAAATTTATTAAAGATAGGTATATGGAATGCTGATATAAAGTGATATTTACTTCCTGATTTCGAATTAAAATACAGGATGTTCTATTTAAGAAAATTGAGTTTTCTGCATTTGAAGATATGTCACTTTGTTTCGCAGTTTTGAACACTCTGTATGTTAGAATGTAAAGTGTGTGTACCGTTTCTGAGGGTAATATCTACATTCATAACATAGTAAATTTGGGGTCTCTACTTGCAGTATTAACGGAGATATTATTTCTCAATGATGCAATGATTTTGACTAAAAAAAAAACCTAAATAACTCAAAAACGGAAACATATAGCTATAGGAATAGCTAATGAAAACTGACGTATTTATGGTCGTGGAATCCAAAAATGAACAAAAACTTAGAGCATCCTATTTAAAATATCAAAGTTGACGTCCATTTCCGGTCAACCGGAAGTGATACTATTTCGGTTAAAGTGTTCCAGGTTTATAGTTCCAATCGAACAGATAATGGTGCCCAAAATCTCAAATATAAGTAAATAATAGAACATCATAAACTTTTAGTGAACCACTTACGTGGAATACCCTGTATTCTTTTTAAACAATTATTCCATTACCAGTTCCGGCGTTCCTTCAGTGTACAATTAGACATAAATTAAAGCAATAGGCAATCAAAACAAGAAGTAAAATGAAGAAACATATCATCGGGTATCATTTAAAGTCTTTTAGTGCATTGGAGAGGGTATGCCTGCGGTGCCGAAATAAAAAACTAACAATTAGTAATAGGGTCTTGTGGGGTAATAATGAGACATTTTTAAAACTTTGATGATTACACCGACAAAATAAAGTTCAATGAATTCCTACACAAGATTGACGAATCTTTTCAACCATAAATACTACACCTATTTAAATCTAACTATAGGGGAGAAAGAGAATAAAAACTGTGTCTCACTTTTAGCCCAAACGATGGGTACGTTTGTGGAAAATATGAAACACTTATGAACAAATGTGAGACATCCATATGGCTTGCTTGTTGATAGTTTTTTGCAAATCCTTGGATAATAATAAGACAGTAGTTGTAGTAAGTATTACATAAGTATGTAATACTGCACTTAACAAAATTAGGTATACTTTTTTTATTATTTTCATTTTCAGATAAAAATATAAAAGTAAGCGAGAACACTTATATTCTTTACTTGCATAAGAAAACCTAATTGGCAATTGCTCAAATAAAAAAGGATTAGTAAAATTTTAATATACTCCATACGCATTAATATTAATGGCAAATGTGTATTAGTGTCGATTAGACATTACATTCCAGCGCAAGGCGTAAGTAGAGTGAGGCAGGGAGTAATACAATTGTAATATCCATTAAAACATCTTATCGTTATCTTCTATATTCCGAAATACAAATGTTTCACTTTGTCCCTTGCGACATAGAAATTACACTTATCTGTAGGGGGAACTTAGCTTACCTGTCCTGCATATTGAAAAAACAAACATATAGCAAAAGTTTCACAGATATCTTTAAAAGATTTTAGAGAGTATAGTAACAGCACAGACTAAAACCAAAACTTTATCTTTTAATATTGCCAATCTTTATTTGTTATTTATGGTAGTCAAGAACCAAGTGGCAGGACAACAACATTCTTTAATAGGAACTTTAATTTGAAAATAATAAACGTAAAAAAAAATGTCAGGCTGTCTCAGGTTTTGAGTGTCCCATAATTACCCTACACTCTTATTGCCTATTTCAGCCTCTGTTCATTTTCGCTATTATTTCTACTCAAGTTACAGATTTAATGTCATAAGTACATCGTATAGTTGTTTTCAGTAAACAAATATTTAATCTTAGGTATTTTTCTTTGTAAATAGTTAGTGTCAATCGTATCCATCCATTTGATGGATGCATTTTACTAAGTACTTGGTGAAGCAAAAAATTAATTCGTCAATACTATATTTAAATTTGAATCTATTTTTTTTTTTGTGATAATTTAATAACTTTACTTCAGTATAAGTGTATTAAAAGCAATTGATATATGTATATTCGAAATTTTATTAGAGCGCATGAACAAATTCACTCAATTCACCAATAATGCCTGAAAGCTCTTAATACGAAAAATAGTTTCAGGTCAAGTACTGATGTAGTAATACATAAATAGGTAAATAAAAGGTCACATATTAATCAAGTAAAAGGATTTTTATTATGATATGAAAAGAAAAATGTAATGAAGTAATTAATCGGAAAGCTATTGTTCTATTTTCAGCAATAGAAACTAAAACAGCGTATTAAAAGATGTTTTAACACAGAAAAAGTTTGAAGGGCGAATGCTTATAACTTGTAATAACTTATTTTCGGGAGTGCCTTAATATCCTACGTTTTTTATACACTTTATTTATCAAAAGCTAAATAATTACAATTGACAAGATGCTACACGAGGCTACGTATTCTAAATACTGTATGGATTCCATAACAATTGAAATGTTACTATTTTCCTATGATAATTATTAATAATAAGAAAAATATAATAAATAGGTCAGCTATCATTTACTAATACGCTTGCGCTTGTGGAGCAACTTATCTTCCAGCACTGGCTGAGGAGCAAGAGAAACCTTACTCTGGGAGCAGAATCTGGCAAGAAGCCCCAGACCTTGTCACCGCCCTTCTGGGTTTGGAGGAGACAGCCTCCAAGTCCTTTCAGTGCCGATAGCTGAGCCATCTTCAGATAGCTTCTGGGTTTCTCGCAGATCGTGCAGGTGTCTCCTCCATCATCGAAAGGATAAGCCATTGTAATGAATTGAAAGCAGATAAAACAATACCAGTATCTATTCTAATCCACAATAACTTAATTCTATAGCCGACGAACTAGCCAAGGAGGGCTCTAAAAGACACTTCATAGGTCCAGAGTCCGTACGTGGAATTACCAAGGATTCTGCACCCGGTTAGATAAAGAAAGTACAAAGAAATGGAGGTCGTCTGAAGGTCAACTCCATTTTAAAGCGCTAATTGAGGATGGGGATGCTAAATTCTCTGATAACCTACTCAGACGCAGCAAGAAAGAAGTTAAAACCATTACTGGTTGGTAGCTGGACAGTATCCCCTGAAAAAGCATCTATACAGCACAGGTCGAGTAAGCGAACCATGGTGCAGAAGATGCGAACTGCAGGAGTCGACGAGTTTACATATAATCTGCACATGTGAGGAATTGAAATTACTCAGGCAGAAACATTTCCGGAAGGATCTATTGGAGCCCTCGAGGGTTTTCAAGTTTCCACTGGGCAAGATATTGACCTTATAGAGAACACCAAGCTGCTCGAGTGGAATTAAGAGATTTAATAGGGACGGTACAATGAGCACCTAGCTAAGTGCCCGGACTATAGGTGCCCACTTTAACTTCAAAAAAAAAACTTAATCTTACTTATTCTATCCAATAGTAATTAAATTAAAGATTTATATTTTAAATACTTATTTTATACACCCATATTATATTATTACCAAATAGCATTTGATAATTTTTGTATACAGAGAGAACTATGTGATTTTTTATAAACTTTTGGTCTGTAGAATGTAATTTATAATTTAATTGGTTAAATTAGCTTCATCGACAATGTTATAGTGAATCGGGGTAATTAATTTATATGCCGCCTCAAATTATCATATTATATATGTAAATCAATTGAGTTATGGACCTAATTTCACCAACCTAAAAAACAATCTACTGTTCCGTGAATTCATTACTATAAACAAACATTCATAAGTGTATTGAAAACCCTAGTTGACAAAAATACTTTGTCCTCCTTTCTTACTCACTTCATTTGCATAAGAAAGGACATTCTGAACTGACTGAAATTTACGGCAGCCACCATATTATATAGTAAATACAAAAGCTATTCTTCTGCAAAAGGTTGACAGTGTAGTAACTATATGTTTATGTTTTTTTTTTCTTCCTTCCATATTTACTATGACTATTTGTAAAGGCCATCTGCTGAGCGCGAAGAATTTTGTAAAAATATACCTAGAGAATAGATGGCGAAAACATCATTTATGCTGACAAATGCGCTTTCTTAGTTTCCTACTTCCTTGGAAGTTTTTATTGCGTATAGTGATTTATTATAAAAGAAAATGATTTCCGTTTCGTGGACGCTCCCTTGCGTTGTTATAGCTCCACGATTTATTATTCTTTCTTTAGGAGGTAAGGTACACGTAACATTTACATAAAAAAATGAGTATTTATTTTATAGAAATACTCATATAAAACATTTAGTTGTACGTTTATTTACACAGGAAGTCGTAAAATTGGATGCCAGTTTTCTGGCATTTGGTCCTGGAAGGTAACAGAAATCGAAAATGAAGAGTGAACGATTTTCTACTTGACATTTTTTATCAAATTATCAATAAGAGACAAAAAGTAAAACAGAATAATATTGATTAATCATTAAAACACGAACTCTCTGTAGATAAGTTTTGTCTGTTGACGGCACAGCAGCGTGAATACTAACTATAAGATCTTCAGGATTATGCTAATTTAATCTACTTGCGAAGAGAACTTCTTTCAATAATAGTTGTGCAAAGTTTCCATCATGCTTCCAGTTAAAAATTGAAGATACAAGTATAAATTTAGTGGTTTAGAGAGAATCTATGGACCAATTATATAGTGTGCAATAGTCTTGCCCAAACGTTTATTGACCATCATGTTTGAAAAGATGTTGGGCGCAAGTCAAAGTATTCGTTCCTTCATTCATGCAGGTGCTGTCTCGCTAAAATTTGGATTCGTCACATCATATCAACGTCATGTTAAACTTAAACAATTTCCAAATTAGATGAAAAGCCTTTTATCTTAATAGTCTGTGAATTGAATTCTTTTGGATAAGAGTTTGTAGATTTAACTGGTTCAAGAGTTCGGGATTTTCGGGATTTAAATATAAATTGGGAATCAACAAAGACATCACAAAGACATCTATGGTCTAAGAGTGAAATAGAAACAACGCGATAAACCATGATAGGAAATTCAACAAAGCAGAACTTCGAAAGTGGTATGGCATCAAAATTAAATGCATATTGAGAGAGAGTTATTTATATTAAGTAGCTATAATTCTTTTTACGCTTCCAAATTGTTAAGAAACTTATCCATAACGTCAAGATGCAAAATGTGAAAATCCTTAGTAGTATCAAATTGATGATTAGCGAAATGTGAGAAATCGCTAGAGTAAGCTTGATAAGATAAGATAAGCCTAATCTATGGTGGTCCTCGATGCGTGTCTCGAAAACACAACAAGTTCTGCTTATGCAGCTATTCTCACAAAAGTCACAAATAAGGTTATATCGTTTGAGAATGAAGGTAATATCCTTAAACGCTTCACTCTATCTTTATTGTTCAACAACACATTATGCTGGGGTATAAAAGTTGAAAGGCTACGTGAAAATAGGGTCGAATGAATGGCAACGTGGAGGGCTAAAGCCTGCAATGGTACATTGGCTGTACACGAAAGTTATAGTGCCCTATATAACTTGCGCCTCGCTAGTCTGGTGGCATAAAGCAAATAAAAGCATTGCTATAAGTGCGCTTAGTAAAGTCCGAAGAATTGCCTGTTTGGGCATCACGGAAGCTATGTCCTCGACGCCGACGGCTGCTATGGAAACACGTAATGCCTCGGGCATTGGAATCCGGAGGGACGCAGAGCGGAATGGTGAAGCTTTTAGCCTAGGGGCCTCTCCCACCATTTTCCAGCCCGAAATTATTACCATCCAGACTTGTGCTGAGGGCATCTCAAACTACCTGCACAAGAATGGAAGGCCAGGCAGCCCTCAAAGCTTTGCGGGCTATCAGATTTGACCCTGAGATGGTACTGAGGTGTCACAGAAAGCTTAAACAGCTGGCGGATCATCTAATGTTACATTGAGATGGGCGTCAGATCAGTCTTAAGCTCAGAGGCAAAGAAATAGCTGACACGTTAGTAAAGAGCACCAGCAAGCTGCCGTTCTTAGGTCCAGTGGTAGCTTACATGGCAGCATCAAAACGTTTGCCAGATGCCAACTTGCTGCTCCTTTTAGAATGGGCCGGCGCAAGACACTGTAAATTTCTAGGGCTTCATCCGAATGAGGAAAGACTCCGCAAGGCAGTCTTTATGAGCAGGGACAGATTGAGATTACTCACAGGAATCTTAGTTGGGAACTGCGCACTAAATAAACACATGTATCGTATGGGGCTAATGAACTCTCTCCTGTGCGGACAATGTGGGGATGCGGAGGAAACTCAACTTCTTGTCAACTGCCCAGCAGTGGACGAGGAGAAGCAGATACACTTTGAGGTCGATCAGTTGGACGAACACAAACTCGGTAAGTTAACTCTCAGCCAGATTGCAAACTTTTTTGATAGGGTGGACCCTACCCGAGAGGGCTAAAATTAACATGGGGGCACAATAGGTCTTTCTGGCCGAGTTGTCTTCTTTGAGTCACACCCGCCCATGAGAAAAAAAATCGACTTCTTTGAACATTTTTTAAGCAGTTTATCTATAATATTAATGTCAAAAGAGTTTATAATGACAGCCTATTTGGTAAAATTGGGTATAAATATTATATTTAAACATACAAGATGATTAGACATAGAGAAAAAGATTTTATTTAATAGAGCAAGCGCATTGCAAACATTGTGAATATTATCGAACAAAATTTTCACAACAAATCTCGTTTTGGTTTTAGCGAAATTCTAAGTGGAATAAATTAGCCAAGGTATTATCGAGGCCTTGAGAAGAGCAAACAACTTTGAGTTTGAAACAAAGAAATTTTATGAATTCATGTTGGGGTTTTTGTAAACATAATGGAACAACTTTTGCAAAAACTGTCCAAATAATTTAAGCATATTCAAATTTCCAACACACACAGACAAACGCAAGTAGAAGTGTCGACTCAGTAGAAGAGAATTTGCTGAAGAAGTTCTGATTACAAATTCCAAAGTTTTAAAAGTGGTTTCTTTAACAGAAAAGAACAATCAATTTTATTGTTCAGTATCTTTATTAAAGTTGATTCGCAAAGTGGATTTCTTATTGTGGATAGAAAAAGCGTACTATGACGTTTTAGTTACTTTTATAAAATGAATGATTTGAAAAAAAGTAAATACTGTTTGTTATATTATTCAGCCATATTCCACATTTTTTACATAAATATATTTAAAAAAAGGTATAAGAATTGCCGATACGTTACATTTTGGAAAATAAGTGATTTGTCATATTATCCAGCCATACTTCAAATAAGAAGAAATTAAAAATGTTACAGATTAGAACAGAATCTCCTTTTTTGAATACGGGACAAATTGTGGTTTTCTTCCAACATGATGGATAAATGCTTGTCACAGTAGAAAGATCTATAGTAAAAGTCAATTACTTTAGAGAGGGCGTACCTGCAATCTTTACCTAAAAAAACTGAGAATGTGATCGTCGCGTCGCGTCGCCCGTAGCATGTTTGTTGGGTAATGTACTCATTGTACGAGTAACAGCTTTTTGATTTGTGGTAAGAATTATGTGGGGAAGGTTGCAAGATAAACTGTCATCAATATGCGATGTGGTAGTTGGTGCTCCAATATCAATGAAGGAGTTCGCTGTCAGTCTCGAAGGAATTCTACTATATCCTTTAATTGTATTAAGAAATTTTCGAATGCTGTTTGCGGTTAGATTATCCTTGACTTTGCGTTCGATTTGAAGTATATACCTACAACCAGTTTGTAGGAATTTTTGTAATATTACGAAGCCGTTTGAATTCATTGTAATGCATTAAATCTTTAATTTTATACCATTATCCAAACGCATCATATAGAGATAAAAATAATTTACCCTGCTGATATACGCAACATTGTCAGTATAAGAAAATATACTTTTGTGAATAACTCGATAGCAAATGACACGAAAAATACCCACCTCTTATTTTCCATTTATAGCCCTGAATTGTATTCCAGAAGCACGCATATCATTTTTACGACCTATTCCTGCTTTTTTAACTCTGTTTTAAAAATAAAAAAATAAGAATTGAGTATGGTTTGAACTGCATTGGAAAGACGGGAAATCATATCCTTACTCTTCAAACTTCAATAAGAGCAATTATTATTAGAACCCAATATCGTATGCAGGAAATTTCCGGTTCAAAAACAGCTCCCGATTCCATTAAAATTACCTAACATACTTCAACTTCTCTATCGAAACTTTAACAACGGAAAGCAAACAAAAAAGGATGTTTGAAGGACCGAAGAAGTGGATTGATGAAGGAAACAGATACGGGACTAAATTCAACAAGCAAAGCTTCGAAAGTTGTAAATTGCAAGTTTAACTTCATTCCCCCTTTCACACAGGAAATTTTCGTTATAAACTACGTTCTCTACACAAACTTTTTGAACAAACTTCCTCAGAACAGTGAAACGAATATATTACACCTCATGCTTACATCCAAATTTGACTAATTGAAAACTTCAATGCGAAATGTCATTTTGTTAAGGGTGTGAATAGGATTCGTTATACCAATTTAGCTTCAAAAATTTAATCCCGTGTTAAAAATGGGGCGAATTTGTAACTCTCCAATTTAGCTTCGTTAACTTTTCAAACGTTTGCCCGATGCTTTCGAAAATAACTCGCAAAGAAGATAAAAGAACTCCGACCACCACAATCTATATCCGAGTATTCAAATATATCTTCGCTATAGTCCTGATTTCCCCGAGGCGTTCCCTGATATAATATCACTACAGTAAAATATCTAAGTTCGTTGTTTTTAAATTAAACCCAAATTCGAGCGATAAATAAAAAAGAAAAATGGATTATCGGTGGCAAGCAGTTTGAAGAGGGTAACAGCTGTAACATGATTTTAACATGAAGTAGTTAACGTACAAGTCTGTTAAAGTACGGGTTTTAAAAGCTTTTAGGGGTTATAGATTTTAAATTTAAATATCGCCATCGTCTCATTTTAAGTTTTGTGAGCTGCGAAATTGCGGTTATTTTTTGTAACGGCGTTTTGTTTTAAAAGTGTCGTTCTGCTTTTATTAAAATTTCTAAATTAATAATGTGTTTACACAATCTTCTGAAAATCTAAAAAAAAAAAAAACTGATGCAAACTGATGTCTGCAATCAAACAAAAACAAATCTTCAGATAACTACTATTAATCTATTAATCTATTATTAAATCGTGTTCTTACATTTACTAACAGTTATTTATGTACCAGGCTAGTGATACTTTATCGAAAAAATCAAACTAGGACATTTTACTGCCGTGGTGCATACAATATTTTTTGGACTGCCACCTGTAACTACCATTCACCATAGGGCTTTTACTTACATTTGTAATGTACACAATATTACAATATTTAAATGACACTCCAGTGATGGGAATCAATATTAATGTAAATACATCTTTTGCAAATCGAAATAAAGTATTTAGTAAAATAAATTAAGTATTGGGAAATGACCTCAAACGAAAGTAAAATACTCTTTTTATCTGTTACTAAAGTTTTCAAAATGTCGCTTTTATTTCTGAGCTCAACGTTGTGCAATATATAGGTGCTTTGTTTAAAAAAAAATAAGCATTATTTTTAAATTGAATAATCCAGACCTATTTATAAGTAAATTATAATTTGTGTCATATCAGAATCGTGGCAGTTTAATCTAGTATATTATGCACTATTTACTTTATTGTCCTATGACAATAAAGTGACATTTTCAGCTCTTCAAATAAGTGTCTGAAAGTTATGCTTTAGAGTATGATAGTCGGCAAAATATTGCAACTAGTACTGCACACTGGTAGAAAGGATTCTTTAAATTAGATATACAACATATTTCTTTGTTTTAAGCAATATTTAAACTAAAGAAATTGAATTAAATAATATTATTTTCTTTAAAAAATATTTGACCCTATTTCTTTGAATAAAATAGACCTTTCTCTATACTGACGATGAAAATATTTATTTTAAAATATATTTCGGCGCAATTTGCAAAATGTTCTGTTATGTTTTTTTAGTACCTTCATTAATTAAACAAATAATCTGTGTTACTTTATTTTTCTGTGTTTACTGTTGTTTCTTGAGACATTTTCACATTTATGACTCGCAGTTATACTCAATACAATCTAACCTAACCCATCAAGCACGAACATTATTTTTTGTTAAAATATGGTATTGAGTCTAAATGGAAAAAATAACATTTCGATGCTATAGCTTAAGTTCAAGCCCAAAAAAATATATTTTCACGTAATAAATTCATTACATTTATCATTCGTCTGTTAAAATTTCAGATTGTACTCAACAGCTTCAATCAGACATCAAGATTTATACAGTACCATATTTTTCAGAATTGTACTCAAGATGCGTTCCACGCATGAATAATGTTATATATACAATATATACCGGTTATAATCGGTAAAATTTAATGTAAAGATACTGCAACACCTTCAAATTACTTAAAGGAAATAAGGCATTGAAATAATAATTCACCTTATATTTGTCAATCAACTAAATTGAAAGCTAAAAAATAAAAACACTCAATTATTTAATGTATAAAAGATAATTTTAAGTAGGGAAAAAGAAATCAAACAAAGATCTAGTTGCTCATACAATTCTTTAATAACACACGACCGGTTTCGCTCTATCCGAGCATCATCCGGCCTGCTGAAGAAGTATCATATAATAGGAGTGTGCAACAATTATTGGGAAAGTGGTATTGTATAAAATTGAAAAAAAAATTAAATCAGAGAGTAAAATAAAAGGGAAAAGAATTAAAAACAAATATACTTACAATTTAAAAGCAGTTGAAGAATGGTCAAAGTTTAAAATAAAATTAGAGAGTGCAAAGTAGATAGTCGAACTTATGTAAAACTTGCAAAAAACAGACATTAAATAAAGAATAAAGCACATATGTCTAAGCGAACAACGCTTTAAAATTATTTAAAATAATTGTAAGCACAGGATATAAAATGATTCTGGAAAACCCGAGACAAAAATTTGAATAAAGGTAGACAAACTCCGAAAAATACAATAAACTTGCGCCATCTATTATGCGAAAACTAAACTAAAGTCATGTTGTGCTTAAGACATAGTAGAATACTTGAAAACCATATATGCAGAAGGTCATCTATCGAGTAAAATTTGAAAAAGGGGGTGCACTCACAAATTATATTGTGTATTCAATGAAAGGTTTCTACTGGTGAGCTGTTGCCTCAAAAAATTTCCAATGTCTCTAAGTTTTTGAGGTAGGTACCTTTTTTTGGCCGTATGTAATATTTGGAAATCGTGATTGATGTTAATTAAAGTTGTGTTTATTTTCTTTTAAATGTTTACCGAACAAGGAATATACGGTAGAATTAGGTTTTACGTAAATGCGTAACAACTCACACAGAGTCAAATATAGATTTGACCTCTCACAATTTATACAAGACTTATTTGAAGATCCTCCAGCAATCTTTAATAAAAAAATTCCCTTTTCTAAAGTTTGAGAATGCCTGTCCGAAGCCAGGATGAGAAGCCAGTAGGGGAATGAATATCAACCTCGTTAAAAGACCAGGATTCATCTGGCTCACGTTAAAAACCAAAAAAAAGATTAGGGCTTCTGTTTAGAGTTGCAGATATCCCAATCAAGCGGCAGGTAAAAGCCAGACGGCAAAGGCAAGGATAAAGATAAACCCAAGGTGGGAGACGTAAGTCAAGCCACTAGGAGTAATAAGAAGAGTACCGAGAGTTGAAACGACCAGATGAAGACTCTAAAACACTATCGTAAACCTCGAAGAAACCCAATGAAAGTTTCAGCAAGGCAGCGTCAGTAATGAATCAAGAGCAGATAAATCTGATTCAAAACTGACTCGTGATTGCCATGTACAATTGCTCTGAATTATAGAAAATCTTCACTGTAAGAGTAAGTGACAGTGAGGACACAAGAATTTAGGTTAAAGCAAAAGCATCCACAAGGAATACAAAGACTTTCCAACGAGGCCAAAGATACTAGCCCTGAATCCAAGTCAGCAGGAACCAGTAAGGGCAGACAAGAAGTAAGGGATATCCGATGTAAACTGGTTTATATCAGAACCTTCGAAGTACCCAGAAATATTAAAAAATACTGGCGTTAACCAGCGTTGGTGTCAGAAAAATGGGTAATAGGATAAGAATATGTCGAAGGATTTAACTATCGGATTGGCATATTTAATTTAAAGGGCGCGAATTAATTACAAAAAGGCAAAAGGCTGCAGTTCCGGATGTTCTATGTCAGACGACTCCTACTGAGCAAAAAAAAAAAGAGTTTGAGAAAAAACAATGATACAAATGATACAGAATACAAATAAAATATCTTGTTCTAGGAAATTAAGTAGGTCGGAAATGCTATTTTGTATTTGATTTGTGTTCTGCTAGCAAATTAGCTTCAGTAAACTTACTCCTGTCAGAAACAGGATGTTCGTCTTCTGCCTGGTTGCGCTGTTATTAAATTTAGTTAAAACCACTAACCGGAAGAGCAATAACATAACCACATTTTCCTGTTATGTATGTATACACATGTCGTAACGAAATCTTATCTTTCTACCCCTGGCAGTTTAACATTGATTGTAATTTCATAATTAGTAACATTTTTAAATAAAGAGGCGCTAACAGAGACCTTTTTTTAATTCATCAATTGAAAAAGAAGATAGAAAGTTTAATGTTTCAAGAAATATTTTAATATCTTTTGGCATTTAAAACTTAGAAATTTAGAAAGAATGTACAACAATATGTTTATAAAAATTAATATTCGAAATTGAAAAGTTGTAAGAATGTATTGAGCTGCCGTTATCGTTTAATTAATTAGAATAGGTTTATTTGAAACCAGAATTTGGTTCTTCTCTTGAAACACTTATAATATAGGTATCAGAATACCTAGTGGCTTATCAGAATATCAGGAGAAATCATAAACCTTATCTTTGAAATTGGCAGTGATACAAGATTTCTAAACTCTTTCTTGACAACGAACTTGCAAACATGCTTGAAAAAAAAAGCTCTGATAAAATATTCACTGGACCTGAACCCCTTCTAGGAATACCCAAAGCTGCAATACGTGGTGCAGTGGCTGAGTGGAGCGTAGGAACATACCAGGTCTACTGGAACAGCGTTGAAGGACAGATACACAACAACCGGATAATGAGGAAACCATCACGTCAATTAAGTAGATATATGCTGGCTGTCAACTGAATACAGCTTAGAACGATGAAGAACCTGGTAACAGGACATGGCTGTCTAAGGGTGTAGCTGCATAAAACAGGCATCTTTAGCAGTAAATCTATAATATCTTTGCACAGATGTCACTTCTCTTGTAGCATAAGCTAAGACAAGGTATACTTCACTAGGCTACTTAAATAGATCTAGCTGCGATAAAGAATAAGAGAATGTTAATGAGAAGACCTGCAAAAATAAAATAAAACGAAACGAAAATCTAAATAACTACGCTAACATGAATAAAAAGTGGCAGTGTCAAAAAACAACTACAAAATAAAAGGGGAAACAATACAAAAGGAAACTAAACAGTAAACGTCTAAATTAAATAATTAATTTTTTATCTGAAACTATTCTTCTACAGAGGAAAAATTATGAAATAAAAGAAATTGCTGCAGACTAAAAACTGCTCAAAGTACTTTTCACTCTAATTTCGTGCGATAAGTGATTGAAAACTTTAACTCCCATGCTCTCTCTTTACACCTAAACTGGTTATATGAAGAATTCGACCAATGGGATGCAAATTGTCTCGATTTCTTGTTTGGTGGGTATGATATTTATTATTAGTAACGAAATTACCAACTCGAAAATATATGCACAGGACTGTTAAAAAATTTTGCTTCCAAAATATAGGTTTGCAGGATTCTGAAAAATGACTCCCCAAATAGATTTGACAACTGTTTTTTGTGCAACAAAAATTCTATGAGCTGCTGCAGATGAACCCGATAAGAATATATCCTATTGCAGCCTGGAATAAATTTCTCCTAGGAAGCCTGCAATAGTGCAACCTTAGGCAACGAAACATGTTAGATTTGTTAGATAATTCGGTCGCTAATTATTGTAAGCGGTAAGGCATTTCATACTAGATTGGGCTCAAGAATGACACCCAAAAACTTTAGTTTAGTATTTTGGTCTGCCGATTTCTGGTATAGAAAATCATATATGTATTTGGTTTCCTTCCAAGTAAGTGAGAGGCTATTGCTTGCAAATCATTCTGTAAGCGTACGTAGCAAAGTATTTGAAGAAGATACTGCATTTTCATTGGTGGTAAGGATTGCTATGTCATCTGCGTACATCGTTAAATATAGATCCGAAAGAAAGAGGAGGATATTATTGCCATGTAGATTAAATAATGGTAGTCCTAAAACGGATCCTTATGATACTCCAGTGTGTACAAGCAAAGTATGAGATCTAAATTGAACAAATTTTCTCTCTTGTTTAATACGTAGGACTTTCACAAACTAAATAGGATCGTACAGATACCATGCAAACCAATTCGCAGCGATACCCCGAATGCCGTACTCCTGTAGTTTCTCCAAAGGCCACTGCACGCAATTAAAAGCTTTTCTCAAATCGCAATTACCAAAACAGACTTCCTATTTTCAATTTTATCTAGGAAAGTACCACAGATATCAAATAAAGCCAGTTTCAGCCAATAGTTGATCTTGCTTTCCTAAAGCCGTGTTACGGCTCAATCATGATTATACTTATCCAAAAGCTGGTTAATCTATCCAACATGCAATACTATAGTATTTTACAGACGCATTACGTAAGCACAACGGGACGATAATTTGAAACGTCTTTTCAGTCACCTTTCTTATGTACTGAGATAATTACCGCTTACCTCAACACTTTAAGAAACACACCAGCTGAGAGGGACACATTTATTAAGTCTGTCAGTATATATATCAAGTGCTTCTTCGACTTTTTAATAATGGTAGGTGCTAAATCATTCGGTCCAGCAGAAAAATCGCTTTTAATTCTATTAAAAATATTGTCAATATGAGAAAGGAAAAATAAACATAGATTTTGGATTCGCGCAGATTTTCTAATTAACATTGCTCGTATGTGTGTCAACCACTAGATTCGCTGCAGATGTCACAAAAAAAATCATTAAACGTGTTTACTATGCAAACTAGTTCCTCAGGGTGCTTCCCTCCACAGTTAAAGTAATATTACAGAAAGATTCAGTAGGTCTTGTGTTTCTTATTACCTGCCAAATAGCAGCACTTCTGTTATCGGCATATTGATATTATATACTATAATTGGTGCAACTCTCTATTTTGATTATTTGATAAGATCAATATTCTTCTTTACTGCTTATTTTTTGGTTAAGTTTTATAACCTATGTTCAAGATTCGTTTTTGTTTTCTTCATTTATTTGACATATTTGCTAAATTTCAAGTCAAACCTTTAGTACGTTAACTAGGTAAATGCTTCAACGTTCACATCAATGATAATTTCGTATGCGAAGAGCAACTTCGCCGCCGCCATAAAACCGATACGCTCAACAAGAGTAAATCGCGGGCTCAACGGCAAGGATCCACGAAATAAATCGCCCAACGATGGTCGAAATCCGGACGAAGAAAAGATCAGAACCGGGCGGGAGATAAAAGACGTTACGCGAAATCGAATTCTAAGCGATTGTTAGGTGCCTACCCGGAACGGTCCAGATTGTATTTTTTCAATTTGTCCGCGCTACCGTTTCCAGCCAAATTATTTTGCATTAACGTAGCGAGGAAATATTTAAAAATTAATTCGTAACCATTATGCATGCGCCCCTAAAAATGCTGCCTAAGCCTAGACTCCAAATAAATAACCTGAAAGTGCCCGGTTTAAGCGGGATTAAAAATAAATTACTTTTTGATTGGATTGCGCTGGAGGATTTAGATTTTTTTTTTGCAGTATAAAATAGGTCAGTATACAAAATAAATTCCTGGGCGTAGATTTAATAATCCGATTCTGTACTGTTAAATGTGATTAAAGATGATTACAGTAATATCACTCTGGTTCATTAATGTAGGATATACAGTGTGTCCCAGGTGATATACAGGGTATTCCACGTAACTGGTTCATTAAGAGTTTATGATGTATTATTTACTTATATTTCAGATTTTGGCAGCAGTATCTGTTCGATTGGAACTATAAATGCAAAATACCTTAACCAAAATATCACTTCTGGTTGACCGGAAATGGATGTCAACTTTGTTATTTTAAATAGAATGATATAATTTTTTATTCATTTTTGGATTCTACAAGTTTTCATTAGCTATTCCTATAATTACATGTTGCCGTTTTTGAGTTATTTAAGTTTTTCTTTTTTTTTTAGACATAATCATTGCATCATTGAGAAATTAATATCTCGATTAATACTGCAAGTAGAGACTCTAAATTTTCTATGTTATGAATGTAGATATAACTCTAAGAAACGGTAAGCACACTTGACATTCTAACATACAGGGTGTTCAAAACTGAGGAACAAAGTGACATATAATAAAATAGAATTCCCTGTATTTTAATTCGGAATTAGGAAGTAAATATCATCCCCTATCACTTTATATGAGCATTCCCTATACCTATCTTTAATAGATTTTGAGATATGAGCGACTTTTTGTTAAACAAACTAAGTAGCTCTATCTTTAAATGTTTGTAGCTGGCTCTGAAATAGATTCACGTCAAATTCATGTATTATTTTTGAATAACCATACAGGAATGTGGAAGTGTAATTACAATGATATACATAAACACTTTTGGTTAGTCAATGAATTTGACATTAATCCCATTCAGAGCCAGCTACAAACACGCAAAGATAGGGCTACTTAGTCTGTTTAACAAAAAGTCGTTCATATCTCAAAATCTATTAAAGATAGGTAGAGGGAATGCTGATATAAAGCGATAGGGCATGATATTTACTTCCTAATTTCGAATTAAAATACAGGGTGTTCTATTTAAAAAAAATGAGTTTTCTGCATTTGAAAATATGTCACTTTGTTCCTCAGTTTTGAACACCCTGTATGTTAGAATGTAAAGTGCGCTTACCGTTTCTTAGAGTTATATCTACATTCATAACATAGCAAATTTAGAGTCTCTACTTGCAGTATTAATCGAGATATTAATTTCTCAATGATGCAATGATTATGACTAAAAAAAAAGAGAAACTTAAATAACTCAAAAACGGCAACATGTAGTTATAGGAATAGCTAATGAAAACTGACGTATTTATAGTTGTAGAATCCAAAAATGAATAAAAAATTATATCATTCTATTTAAAATAAGAAAGTTGACATCCATTTCCGGTCAACCGGAAGTGATATTTTGGTTAAGGTATTTTACATTTATAGTTCCAATCGAACAAATAATGGTGCCAAAATCTCAAATATAAGTAAATAATAGAACATCATAAACTTTTAATGAACCAGTTACGTGGAATACCCTGTACAATACTGTTCGAAAACGTTTATTTAATGCACGTTATGGCTATTTTGTTTGGAATGCGCAAACTTAAACTCCTAGTTCAAGACTAGGAGATACGAGGTTTGTGCGTTGGTGCTACGCTTTCTACACTGGCTTGTGATTAAAACAGGGTAGAAGATTCACTCTGCTACGTACCAGTCTTGTAAGCGCAAAAAAAAAAAACAAAGGGAGAAGTTGAAAAACGCCAAGTCAAGGGTGGTACCTGATCAACGTAGGACCTACCTGAATTTCGACCTCGTCCTTACCACCGCAGTGGATGAAAAGGGGAAAGAGCTTCCGTGGTCGCCAGCTCAGTCGCAGATGGCCGTACAGGTTCCAAAAAAAATACACTTGCGACAGGTGATTGGAGCGACTGGGAAGAGCGCCACCCACAAAACAAAAAAACACGGAGCTCCAGGCCAACCTCGGGACTGGGAGTCCCAAGGTGCACCCTGCGAGTGAGTAAGGGAGGTGTTAGTCAATCCTCCGCGGTAGTAAGGACGAGATCGAAATCCAGGTAGGTCCAACATTGATCAGGTACCACCCTGGACTTGGCACTTTTCAACTCCTCCCTTTGTTTTTTTTTGCGCTTACAAGATTGGTACGTAGCAAATAATTTTGGCGCCCAACGTGGGGCTCGAACCCACGACCCTGAGATTGAAGATACCTATGATGATCATAGAGTTTACATAAAGAAGACGGACAGCGGGACGTCGGTAAACCTAGCAAAACGTAAACACGTACTTGATAATAAAACTGAACGTAACAATTCTTTACGTAGCTGAGAAAGGTAAAATATGCACACAGTAAAAAGTTTCTGTATTAATGCAGTAATAATCCTGTTTTATTTTACAGTATTATTACTGTGAGGAAATTTTTACAAGAAAATTACTGAAGCTTTATTGTTTCTCAGTAAATAAGCAAACAATTAATGTAAAAGTCAAAAACATTGATGTAAATTTCTGACGGCGTTTAAATATATCAGAAATGATCCTTAAATTTACAGCGATCATGCTGTGATATTAATGGAAAGTGCAGTAGTTTTCCTGGAAGACAATTACTAGGAATACTACTGTGTAATTTTTTTACAGTGCAACAGTGTAATTAATGTAACACCGATCAACAAACCTACGGTATGTACTTTTGACGCAATTTTACCATGTTTTTTTTTTATGCAAAAACGTATTTTACGTTACATTGCTGGGGCAACAATTTTCACTTTTGCAAGCCGCTCTTTGCGAAATATAAGGTGTCACTCTTGGTTTGATTGTATATTTTTAATTTTAATTTTTAATAGATGTTTTTTGAAAATGTCACTAACATCATTCCAAACACAAACATACACAGTAAAAACACAAAGACTTGCTTCACTACTCTCGAAACCATATTACTGCAAACGCTCTACAGCGCATTGGACCGAAAATCTTTAGTAAATTACCAGACCATATGAAAAACATTAAAAGCATTCATATATTCGTAACAGACTCCCCCAGGAATGTTACTACACTTTGAATGAGTTCTGTAATTAATTTTATGTGTATGTGTCTAGTCTTTAGTTTTAAATGCTTAACTGACGATTCCTATACAGTAGTTAAAATACATATTTAAAATTTATTGCTTTTGCTAATGTTGCTACTGTTTAACTTGTCTTTAAAGATAATCAAATAAGCACTATCTAAGAAGATATACAACATAAGTAGTAACTTTGTTTACTACTATAACATGCCTCCCTCTATTTCAGTCAGGTGATTTATAAATCTATTTGTCTGACATGGAGTCTGCGAAAACACTACTCCCTCTTAGCTTTTTGTATTTAGTATCCCATTTCATCTGTCGATTAAATTACACCAGACATTTCACTATCTTAGTACCCTGCATTAATCTACACAGGTCTTTGGCTAGTTGTGTTTCTTTTGGCTTTCTGAAAATTACTTGTCTTTTTACGTCTAGAACCTCTCATTAACACATAATGTGGTAGGTGTTCTCTGTCATCGCGTTACATAGTCTGCAGTTTATATCTCCAATGTTGATCCCATTTTTCTGTAGGTGTCCTTTAAGTGTACAGTGTCCTGTGAGAGAACCTGTTACATTGCGAAGATGATTCGTACTGATTGTGAACTGCAATAGTTCTTCGGTCCTTTTTCGTGATGGTCCTTCAGTAAAGGTCTTTCCATGAATTGAATGATTGTATTATTTCAATGCTCTTTGTATTTTTTTCTGTCCCAACTCGTTCCCTGCTCTCGTACTGTGTTTTTATGTGTTTTATGTCTAAACCTATCCTACATGTATCCATTTTTAGTAAAAAGTATGTATGTATATATGTATATATATGAGGGTGATGTTACACTGCGACATAAAAGATCTATTGTGTCCCCTATTCTTGCTGTTTTACAACTGGCCTTCCAATCCTATTCCTTTCAGAAAGTATAGGATATGAGAAGGCCCCAGGTTAGGTAAGTCTCCCTCTTCGATTTCACATGCTCGCAGGTGCAACGCCCTCGAGTTGCACAGTGCTTCGCAATTTGAGAAGAGGTGGATGGGTGTTTCATCCTGTTCCCCACAAAATCTACATTCAAATTCCTTTTCCAATCCAAGCTTGCTCAGGTGTTCTTTCAGTCTACAATGGCCTGAAAGTATTTCTATTAATATGCGAACATTGTTCTTACTCAGATGGATGAGTGTTTCATCTTGTTCCTCAAACTGCTGCTTTTGCTCCTCCCTTTGTTCCTTCCTAGTGAGGTATTCTAACTTTGGAAGTGGAAGGCTTCTTATGGAGGTCCTGCGCCAGTTCCTGTTTACTAGCGGTGTCGTCCCGCTTAAGTAAGTTAAACATATTTTCTTCCTCAATGGTTGACCCCACGAGTAGCTAGGGAAGAAAGGGTCCACCTTCACAAAGCCCCGCATGCAGAAGTAAGGCGAAATATAATGGGGTGCACCAGATGCCCCCAGGGTTAGACTAGTAGACTGCTCTTCTAACCAGCCACGCATCCAACCAGCCTAGTCCACCACCTTAGGATTTAGGTTTTTTGTTGAGGTTGTCTCCTCTCGGTCCGTGCAGTTAAGCCAAGACCCTAAATCCCTTTCGGGACTTGGTTTAACAGTTGGGCTTTCGGTAACCGAAAGCAACAACTGCCATCGTTGTAGAACCCTGTGCAGGCCTTTAACCACGGGGGGGAGTGGTTCACGGCAACGGCCTTCATTCACCCTGCTCCGGTTTTAAGCAGAGAGGACGAACTTATAGCGGCCACTAACCATCTCGTCTTGAACAAACCCCGACAAGATGGCCTTTCTCCTATCCATCACCCCGGGGACGCGCTTGGTAGGTACTCCCAACCCCCAAGTAGTACAAAGTAAGTTAAGCAGTGTGTCCACCTAGAATAGGTTTAGAGGCCTATATACGAGTCGCACTGAGAAAAAAATACTGGACGTTATATCGATAAATTACATTCACTAAGTAGATTTTCATCGCTTTCATAAAATATTATTTACAATTTTTGATTAAGTAATAACAAGATTCATTAGTGAAATAAATTAGTTTCCATTATTATAACAAATCATTGTACTCGGTGGGGCAATTTTGATGGCATCTTATTGAAAACTTCTTTATTTCAATAGATACAAATGAAATGTTGTTCACTTCCGGAATATGACCGGAAACTTAAAATTCCAGCTGTTCTCTTTTGCTTATAATTTCTTTATTTTTAAAGATACGAAGTAATAGAGAAGAACCTTTTTTATCGATATTTTATAGTAGATTTCTAAACATATTCTTTAATGCCTCATCTTCATTTGTTTCCGAGTTATGAGACAAACTTATATTTTTGTAAATAGAAACTATAGTTGGCCATGACATATATATGTAGATAGAGAGTTGTCAGGGAGCAATTCGTAACGTAGATTATTATTTAATCATTCAGAATAGGATTAAAGTGACTAAATTGCTTTTATATTTTGTAAAAAAAAATTTGTGTCATAACTTGAGAACAAATGAAGATAGAGACATTACAGATTATTTTTAGAAATCTACTTCAAAATATTAATAAAAAAGGTTTTTTACAATTATTTCGTATCTTTAAAAATAAGGAAATTATAAGTAAAAAAATAAAACCCGGAATTTTGCGTTTCCGGTTTCCATTTTTAATCATTCCGAAAATGATTAAAAATGTTTGATTTCTCTCATCACCACTAAATTTACCTTCGGAAAACAGCGCGTAACAACTTACGTAGTTTTCGTGTATCTACTAAACTAACGAAATTCTTCATGTAATGCCATCGAAATTGCTCCACCCTATACATTTATCCATTGATAATATTTATTATAACTATCTCCATGCGTTCAATAAATAATTTTGTTAATCATATACATATGAACGAATATATATTGTTATTTTTAAGTGTATTGGTCTTTGTTGATTCCTGCCCCTGCAACCCAAGGTAGGTATAATTATTACATATTAATTGTATTGCAGTAATGGCGATCAAGTGCGGTAACTGTGATAGAAAAATCGAAAGAAATGATGAATACGTGGTCTGTAAGAGTAACTGCGCAAAATATTATCACATAAAATGTGTACAAATATCGGTAGATCAGTTTACCACAATGAAAGATACTGGAACAATCCAATTTTGGAACTGTAACCGTTGTGAAAATGATTTAACCTCTAAGGAGAAAAGTGCGGGAAGCAACGAGCCGATCGTCGGGAACGTCAATTCAACGGACACAGGGCCTAGACAGAGACAAGGATATAAACACATTCATTGCACTAAAGGTAAACGAAGCTATGCAGATGTTAATGCAATCACTTATTCACCCACTAAAAGCTGAAATAAATCAGCTGAAAAATAATAACGCACAACTGTCTGATGAAATACGGACTTTGAGAAATATAATAGCACAGTGCAATAGAACAATGAATGTATCTGCTCCAAAAAGAGAACTTACTACGAAAACGAAGATACATGATACAGTAAAACGGATGAGCAAGAAATTCTACGGATGCAAACAAATAAAACAACTACAAATACAAATGTCATTGAACCTTCTACATTGAAAGAACCAGAAACTGAAAAAACTTTCGTGAGCTATGCCGATGCAGCAATGAATACAGGAGCCATACGAAAACCCGGCAATGTATTAGGAGCAAGGGCTACTAATAAACTTTCCATTAGTACCAACAATATACGGGATGAGCCTCGTGTAAAACGAACAAATTCCGCTTCCCATGCAGATGAATTTCAATCTGTAAAGAAACGCCGACAAAGAGCGTCTAGAAAAGGCGTGATAATGGGATCTGCTCCTAATTCTGGCATTAAAGCTGTGGAAAAATACTCTTATTTGTATATTACCAGACTCGATAAAGAAACCACTGTAGACAACATATTACTTCATTTAAAGGAAAAACAATTTAATAATGTTGTCTGCGATAAAATGGCATCCAAGCATCCGGACATCTATGCATCATTTAGAGTTGGTGTGCCTTCACATAATCTCGAAGCTCTTAAAAATCCCGAAATATGGCCGGTGGGTGCATACATAAATACTTTTTTCTGGAATCAGAGAACGAGAGACAAAGCTACATAACGGATGCCAAGAAATCCAGATTAACGATTTATAACCAAAATGTGCAATGTTTAACTACCTCACTTTCTGGGTTGACGGGTTGAATTAAGTTTGCTGTCTAACAGTAAAGTAGTTTTTATCACCGAACATTGGTTAAAGAGTGATAACCTTATTTGTACTAAAATAAGTGATATCAAGCTTATTTCTTACTTTTGCCGCGAATCAAGCGCACATGGTGGATCAGCTATTTACATTTCGGAAGATATTATTGGTACTCCGAACCTTTTCATAAATAACATGGCAGAGGAGCTATCATTTGAATGCTGTGGTAGTGATATATATTACAATAACAAAAAATATACGTTGGTTTGTTTATACCGAAGCCCTTCAACTAACGTTAAAGACTTTTGTGTGAAATTTGAAAATCTTCTTGGCTTGTTGTCTGCTGCAAGATTGCCTACAATTATTGCAGGTGATTTTAATGTCGATTTTTTGAGTGTTGATCATGGCTTCAGAGAATTTTCCAACATCTTAGCTTGTTATGGAGCAACATGGATTTTCAATGAACCCTCGAGAATCTCAAGAACTGCAAAAACGTGTTTGGACAATATTGTTTTGATTAATAGTTTTGCTGACTCCGACTTAAGTGTTATAAGTGCTGCCACCGGTTACAACAAGCTTCTCGGATCACATGGCTCAGATAACGTCCTTGGCTGCCGAATCAAGAGTGAACCAGTGTCGTGATAAGGAAGTTCGTTTCTTCACCGAGGAAAAACTAAAAAAATTTATGATTTCCATAAATAGTGAGGATTGGAGTGATGTGTATCAAGATCGATATGCGATTAACGATAAATTCTCTATCTTTATTAATATCTTCTTGCGTCATTTTAATGCTGAATTTCCGGTACAAAGGGTTTCGCGTGAAAGAACGTAATATAAATTCATCCCTGAGTACTTAAGCGGCTGAGAAATATAGTTTCTGCCTACATAACTATGTCAGTGTATAATTCTGTTTATTGTAACACATATTCTTATTATAAAAAAATATACGATGCAGAAATCAAACGTCTAAAACGCGAAAAAAATGACGAATTTTTGAATAATTCAACAAACAAAAGTAGGGATGTTTGGAAATTAATAAATAATGCTGTAGGAAAAGATTCTACTAACACCTTGCCTGCCAATGTGGATGATTTAGAGAGCTTGGCAAATCAGTTTAATCATTTTTTTTGCCACTAGGGAACAGCCTGTGTCTCATAACGATGATAACAAAATAAATATAACAAGAAACCCTCACACTTTATTTCTTCTACCTACTTGTGAGCAAGAGCTTACAAGTATTGTTCGATCACTTAAAGGTTCTAAATCTTCAGGTTTAGATAATATACCTACTACTTTTTAAAGAAATGTTATGAAAGTTTTTTATCACCGCTGTGCCACATTATTAATAAATCGCTTGAGGTCGGTACTTTTCCAACGTATTTAAAACATGCACTAGTTATTCCACTTTATAAAAAAGGAGATATTAATGATTTAAATAATTATCGACCTATTAGTCTGTTAACAGGTTTTTCAAAAATATTTGAGAAAGTAGTTTACATTAGGCTTTGTAATTTCTTCGAGAAGTATAAACTAATAAATATTCAACAGCATGGGTTTCTTAGGGGTAAAAGTATTGACACCGCTCTGTTTGGTTTTATTGGCACAATTGTTAAGGCATTAGAGAGAAAATGCATACCTTGTGGTGTTTTGTTAGACCTATCGAAAGCATTCGACAACATAGACCACAAGATTCTTATCCGAAAGCTGGAATTGTATGGTGTTAGGGGCACACCCTTGTCATGGCTTGCATCGTATTTGAGCGATAGAAGGCAGACTGTCAGAGTTGGATCAAACGGTTATCAAGTGAGATCGAATAGTATCACTTTAAGTAGGGGTGTACCTCAAGGGAGTATCTTGGGACCTTTGCTTTTTATTATTTATTTCAATGATGTTTATAATGTTGAGGTTTCTGCATCAATAGATTCTTCTATATCCACAATGAACTATGCCGATGATATTTCTTTTGTTGCTAGTGGCAATACGCTGGATGCACTCGTCGACAGCTGCTCCAGGTATGTCGCACACTTGGAGGAATGGTTAAATAATAATCACCTAAATATCAATCATGAAAAACTAACATTATATTATTTAACACCAGAAACGTAGATTATCCCGAATCCTTAAATATAAACAACCATGAATATTCGGTGCAAAAAACTGCTCGTATTCTCGGGCTGGTTGTCGACGAGTGCCTCAAGTGGAAAAACCATATAGATATAGTTTGCAGTAAAGTCAGCTCCTTTTCCTATTGCATCCGCAATTTACGTGAGCTAGTGATGACGACGTCATTAGGATAGCGTATAATGGAATGTGTTACCCTGTTTTAAAATATGGTTTGATATTTTGGGGTAGCAGCAGCGACCTACACCGTGTTTTTGTATATCAAAAGAGAGTACTTAGATTTATGTTGAGGTTACAGTTCAACTCCTCATGTAGAGGCTTATTTAGAGATAACAACATATTAACCGTATATGCAATGTTTATATCTGATACCTTAGCTTTTTTAATGAAGAATAAACACCTTTTCAAAGATTTTACTTTTTCGCACAGTTATATAACCAGAAACAGGAGTGACTACTGTTACCCCAAACATCACTTGTCTGTAACAGAAAGAGACCTTCAATACAGATGTTTAAAGTTTTATAATAAATTACCTTCACATATTAAAGAAATTAGTAATGTTAATAGATTTAAGAAAGCTGTATACCTTCTATTAGTACGTTTAGAACCCTACTCTATAGAAGAATATATGAATGAAAATTATGTGTAAGATATTGTAAGACGTTTGTACTTGTTTTAACCAAGTAGCAATAAATTTATATTATTATTATTATTATTATATTATAATGTACCTCTGAGCTACCCTTGTCACGTGCACCACGTGACATTTGGTGGAGGCGCCGGGTAATCCGAGTCCATTCCGGAATCAAATCTTCAGGCACATTGGACCTTACGATGACGGATGTGGTCGAACCTGCCAGCTTATAGAACGAATGAGGAGTATCGAAAGCAGCGCCGCCACACAATTACTAAACCGCCTTAAAACAAACTCAACAATACGCAGGCAGTTCTTGGGGAGAACATAAAGGGCAATTTGTCAGGATGAACTTTTGATAGTGTTTTAGTGCGTAGATTAAGATAGTTAGCTTTACCATTATGGTTTTTGTATTTAGTAGGGTATAGATAAGCAGAAATTAAGAATTAACTGAGAAACTATCTCATGTATGGTTAGGTATTAAGAACTTAAGTAACTAAAATGAGTAAGCTCAGAAGTCCGATTTGTGGCTTTCAGATAAATAATTTCATTCGACTGTTTTAATTTTACTCCACTTATAAAAAGCGACCTTTGCGGTTTTCTGGAGAGAGGGGGGGGGAGGGGGGAGGGAGGTGAATGCCACAAATCGGACTGATTGAGTGGGGATAGATACTATTGTATACATTGAGTGTCCAGTCTCTACGCGCGACTTCCGTGTGGCGACCAGACCAGCAATGAAGAGCTTAAGTGTATTGGTCTTTGGTTGATTCCTGCCCCTGGTAGAATTATTATATATTAATATACCTCTGAGCTACCCCCGTCACGCGTACCACGTGACATTATCAACAAGCAATATTCATTCTATTGATGCCTTTCTTCATATTCTACTGGAGTTCATACATAAAGTTGATAATTCACGGTCATCCGATAAACCAAGTAAAGTTCTTAAAACAAAATCGGTGTTCGTTACAACAATAAGATATTTCATTGATCCAATCAAGCTACCATTTCATTTTCAATGATTTTAGTTTGATTAATACAATGAATGATTTATAACTGAATAAATCCGTCGTCATTTCATCAGCTTTTTCGTTTCCTTCGATTGCCAAATATCCGGACATCCACAGCAAAGTCAGTTTATTACGGGTTGTCAAGCTATCCAGTTCTCGAACGCATTCCCAAACCAGTCTTGATTGTAGCTTAGAGCGTCCTCAGTATTGCCTGACTGATCAGAAATTTTAATATATCGTGTGTAAATGTTTAAAAAAGCTAAATATTTAGATAATTCAGCAACTGTTCGGTCATGTAATTGTAATTTGCCATTACGACTACTTTATTTTTCTGTGTGAACATTAAATGAGT